>CM035145.1:33246711-33553055 GCA_020205605.1 Panax ginseng
TCACAATAATAATTAGAGAAAATTGAATTTTATTTATAATAAGTTGGGGTCTTACAAATTAACTTATAAATCTTTAAAATTTATTCTTAAACTTATTTTATTGAATTGTCATCATCCTCATGTTTATAATATGTTGAAAGTCATTTTGTGGCCGAAGAGTGCATAGATGTACATTTGGTATGATTATGACCGAGGATTATTTAAGATAATCATCATAAAGTAGTAGTGTTACAAATGATGTGGTAAAAATCCTCATCTACAGTAGTAGTGCATTGATGGATGAGTTGTTGGCATGATCATGACCATTGATGAATGATGAGCGAATATCCTTGGCGTAGTCATGAATAATAATTTTTTTGTCGTGATCTTGATGAATATCCTTGGCGTAGTAGTGCATGGATGATGTGGATTATTTATTTGTTTGAGTCTCAAATGATAAAAGTAATGAAAAACTTTTTAAATCATAGAAGATAGTAGATTTTATTCTTTACTTGACTCTTTTAATGGATATAGGGCTTAGTATTCGGTTATAACCGAACCGAATAGCTTATTCGATTATAACCGAAAACCGAAATTATCACAATTTTAATATTCGAACTGTTAACCGATTTAGGAGATAACCGAATAACCGAAATGAAGGACTAATGAGTAATACCACTTGCCCATCATATCACAATTTCGACCGCTCCAGATCATAATAACCAAAATGGAGAAAAGGATTCGTTGGTGACTCTGTAAAAAACAGAGAAACCTGATAAACAAATGATGTCAGAAGTGCCCATTTTAGGAGCATAACCCAGCAGACAGAGAAAAAAAGGTTTAAAATATATGAAGGAATTATTATGCATGTACTTTATTCTTATCCAGCATATTCCAGAGCATCAACATCAGCTGGATCAATAACAGTGGTCTGCACAGAAAGTGACAAATAAGATAGCAGCCTTGACTCTTAATTTTGACCGCTCCAGCATCGAATCATGGGTGGCCACCGGTAACACCACCTGCCCGGGTTCCCCTATCCGATTTCACTTTCATACCTAACCATACCCTCCGCCGTCTTATCCAGGAATGGTGCATCGCTAACCGGTCTTTTGGAGTTCAGCGGATTCCGACACCGAAGCAACCGGCTAATCCAGTCACGGTTCGGTCTTTGCCGAATCAGGCCTCGTCTGAGTTGAATTCAATGCATTCGCGGCTCTCAGCTTTGAGGCGACTCAGAGGACTCGCTCGTGACTCGGATAAGAACAAATCGGTGATTTCCACTAACAAAGCTTGTACTAGAGAGGGAGAGATGAGAGATGAACTAGAGAGAGTGAGAGATGAGAGATGAACTAGAGAGTGTGAGATCTGAGATTAGAGAAAAGAGATGTTTGGGAGGGATATGAGAGATCTGAGAGTTTTGAGAGATGAGAGATCAGATTTCATCCGGTGAAAGGACTAATGAGTCATAAGAGTTTAAGTGATTTCATCTGGTTCGGTTATTCGGGTAAACCGAATAACCAAAAAATGATACTCGTATAAACTAATCGAAAATCGAATATAATTTCGGATATAACTGAAATGCTAAAAATAACCGAATTATCAGAAAATTTCTGTTAATTTATTTCAGTTCGGTAATTCGATTATATCCGTTTTTTGCTCAGTCCTAAATGGATAGCTTGTTCCGCTGCAGTTAAACTTGATGTTTGTTATATTTTATCAGGTTAACACTGTTGAAGATTAATGATAAATTATTCTGCATTATATTAGTCATAATATTTTTTACTGGGCTAGTTGAGCTCACCCTTTTGCTTTCATTGTTCTCTTCAGAAAATGAGAATATCGCGGGGACTAGTCGGGGAATGGAGTGATGGTCCAGGATAAATGACATTAGTAGTCCTCACTATTCTGTTAAATAGTGTGACAATAAATGTAATGAGGACTCCATTGAGTGTGGATATTGTCTAGATGACAATATTCTTATTAAAACTCTTAGATTATGTTTTGTCGTATTTTACATGACTGTTATATAATTAAGTTGTATTTAAATTTTGTACCATGTATTTGGCGACTCAAGATGGGTGATGTATACCTATTTTGGGGGCGTCACAGTTGTGAGACCCCAAATTTTATGAATAAAGATTTAAATTTTTCGAAATATTTCTTTATATTATGGTGTGGATTTAAGATAGTGTTATAGTTGTGGATAATATTTATAAATTTTAAAAAGTATGCAAGTTGTTGTATAATATTCTATTGGTCGGGGAATATTCGTTTTAACAGGGAATATTCGTACAACGGCACAATAATTGGTGGACCTCACAACGGAATTATTGTCGGATTGAGAAAATGACAAAAATACTTTATGAAAATAACGGCGGAAGTTTTACCGTTAAGCTGTTGAAAACACCGGTGTTAAAAGTACGAGAATCTGGCGTGGTTGCATGGTATTGATTATTGATGCCTACGTGAGAAGCCACTCGCTTTTGTTCAATTATTGCTACGAGAATCACGTGACAAGATCTCACGTTATTTGATTCAATTATTGTCAATATTTTATATATTATTAAATCAATAATTGAGATGAGAAAGTTATTAATATTATTATTTCCAATATTAATGATGTCTAGAAGTTTTGTCAAGGAGAGGTTTGGTCACCTAATTGCGCGTCAATAGGGAGAAATCCTTATTGGAAATCCCCCTCTTTCTTGGGAACGACCTGGTCGATTAATGTAAAACCCCAACTTATTATAAATAAAATCGAATTTCCTATAATTATATTTGTGAATAATAAGGTATTAATTTTATATAATTCTCTGGTTATAGGTGAAATGTGCAAATTTTGCAAAATATACAAGTGGTTATAAAATAATCATTGTTGTCGGAGAATATTCGTTTGGTCGTGAAATATTCTTGTTGTCGGGGAATATTAAAGACGAATGCAGTAGCGATCATTTATGGGCCCCATAATGTAAGAATAAGCTGTCGGATGAAGAAAATGACAAGTTTAAGTTTTTATAAATAACTTGGCGTAGTTATTACAATTAACATTTGTTGGAATACCCGTTGGTTAAAATACGAAGAATACACGTGGATGCACAGTATTGATGAATTATTGATCCTTACGTAAGAAGACACTACTCAATAATTGTTACGAGATTAATTCTTTATTCAATATTTTATTTTATTGATTCAATAATTGTTTGCGTTGATATTTTATATTATTGTTGTTTCAATAATTATCATCAGATAGTATTTCCCATTATCGGATCGATAATTCATATTATTTGAATAATATTATTAGATAGCATTATTGGCAATGTCTAGAAAGTTACATCAAGAAGAGGTTTGGTTACCTAATGCGGCGATAATAAGGAGAAATTCTTATTGGAAAGCCCCCTGCTCGAGAACTACACGGTTGTCATAAATGTGATTCTGTAATATTATTTGTGAATAATTAATTATTGATTCATATGATAAGGAAATATTTATTTTATGTGGATATAAATGTTGGATATATTTATTGTGGTTAAAAATGAAGGAGTTAATGTTGAGGTGTTTTATCAGTATTTTTGTCGGAATGAAGGTATTAAAAATTAAACCAGTGTTTTTGAGATATATTGTGTGAGTTATAATTTTTAATTCGACCGTTGGATCGTTGTAATTTTTGGATATGTTATACATATATAAGTTGAGTATATGTCCACAAAATTTGAACCGTTAAAATGAACGATATGATTTGTTATGAATTTTAAGAGGTGTTGATTGTAAATTAGGTTTATAAATGATTTTGGTGGAAAATTCTAGAATTGAGTGGGCCCCACTTATGGTTGGTGAAGAAATGTGCTGAATTTATTTCAAATGTGGTGGGTGGGAATAGTAACAGGTAAAGCCATCAGGTTGCAGGTCAAGTCTGCTAACATTTTCCTATAAATAGAGGTCTAAGTTAGAATTGAAAATCACACTAGAAACAAGTTTTCTCTCTTTCTCTCTCTAGATTATTGAGTGTATTTTATGAGTATTTAGATACTTTGTGAGTTTCTATTCATTAGTGCAAGTTTCCTTCAGCTTTATATCGATATTTCGATCAGAAGTACTGATATTTTGAGGTAAGGGATGTTATTTTCTTCATATATGATATTATTTCTTCAATATCATTATGCCGAAGTATTGATCTGAATTTTTATCAAATTTAGAACTTTTTGTGTCGGGATTACTATTCACGTATACGACACTATTCACGTATACGACACTATTCACGAATACGATATTATTCACCAAAAAATAAAATTTTCTTCTTTTTATCCAAGATGTCTATTATGGTTACTATCTTTGATTGTATCCATGTTTTGATCTTTATTTTTGAATTCTGCTTCAAAATTGGTATTTATGAAGTATTATTGATCTTGGATAAACTGTTATACGAATCCCTATTATTTGTCCTTCCGTTTCACTTGGATTCGTTTTCTTTAAAATATTTTTCATCATCCTCAGTCCTAAATGATGATATTACTAAATATCTTCGGCCTGTAGTGCAAAGATAAATGATTAACTGATGAATATCTTTGGCTGTAGTGCAAAGATGAACAGTGTTGAGATGAACATGACTAATTGGTGATACAAATGAATATCTTTGGCTGTAGTGCAAAGATAAATATTTGATTAAAGATGTATATTGATTGTTATTCTGAGGATAAAATATTGATGATGGACTTTTAAATCTTAGAAGATAGTAGAACTCATTTTCTACTTGACTCTTCTAATGGATTGTTGTTTCTCGCTGCAGTTGTTGATCTAAAACTTGTTGGCTATTATATTTTATTAGATTTTTTCTGTTGAAGACTAACGATAATTTGTTGTATATTATCTTAGTCATAATATTCTTTTCTGGGCTAGTTGAGCTCACCCTTTTCCTTTTTGTTCCATTTTTCTCAGGAGGTGAGAACATAGCAGGAACTAATGAGTGCGGAGTGATGGTTCTAGAAAGATATTTTAGCAGTCCTCACTATTTTTGTAAAATAGTGTTTGAATAATTGTAACGAGGACTTATTTGAGTGTGGATATTATTTAGAAGATGATATTTGTATTTAAACTCGCAGTATGTGTTGTCGTATTTTGCACGACAATTGTATTATTGAAGTTGTAGTTTTCTTTCTGTACCATGTATTTGGCGACTCAGAATGGGTGTTGTATACCTATTTTGGGGGCGTCACGGTATTTAACATAGCAGGAACTAGTCGGGGTACAAAGTGATGGTTCTAGAAAGATGTTTTAGCAGTCTTCACTATTTTTATAAAATAGTGTTTGAATAATTGTAACGAGGACTTATTTGAGTGTGGATATTGTCTAGAAGACAATATTTGTATTTAAGCTCACAATATGTGTTGTCGTATTTTGCACGACAATTATATTATTGAAGTTGTAGTTTGCTTTCTGTACCATGTATTTGGCGACTCAGAATGAGTGTTGTATACCTATTTTAGGGGCGTCACAACATAAACAAACATAGATCAAATTGATAACTCCTCATATCAACAATTTTAAATTCCAGTTTATTTTTGCACACACACACACACACACACACACACACACACACACACACACACACACACACACATATATATATATATATATATACAGAATGGATCAGGTCTGGGAGTCCGGACCTGATCAAAAACGGATTTTTTTTGTTTTTTTTATTTAAAAACAATTAAAAAAAATATTTAATATTTTATGGAATCGAAAATTTTTCATATATCTGATGTTTTTAGGCGTGTTTTGAATACCTATACCAAAAATGGTGGTACATGCAGTGCATACAGACTTGGTATGCATCTGCATGCACTGTATATACATATTTTGTTATAATGCACTCCAAATCACACCCAAAACATCAGATATGAAAAATTTCAATTCCATATTTATTTATTTTTGTTGTATTAAAAAAAGCAAAAAAATAAAAAAATTCGGGACATTAGCTCTGGTCCAGGACGTCCCATTTGGATCTTGCCCTATATATATATATATATATATATATATATATATATATATATATATATATATATATATATATATATACATATACACCGATATACACAATTCAGAGTCAGAGAAAGGAAACAATTGAAATACAAGATATAGGTGAAAGAGCCTGCTAATTTGAACAATTGGATCACTATATCATCACAACTCAGAGAAATTGCATGATTGTCTAAATAAAAATTACATGAGTTGAACCAGAGTTAACCATTAATTCATTGTGAATAAAAATAATTGAGATTTTTCAGCAAAAAAAGGCAATGAAAATCCATTAAAAAGAAGTTTAAATTAATCAAACAAATAGGTGAATCGTAGTCCTTAAAATTTTTTAAAATCTTGGGGGGAGGGGGCATAGCCCCCTGCAAGCTCCACATAGCTTCGTCGGTGATTATAAACTTTATTATTTTAATATTTAAACAAACTACGTAAATGCGAATATTAGAATTAACTTGTGATAAAATAACACAATATATTTATATGTTTTTTTACTTGAAACGGGTGTAGTAATTAATTAATATGTACTAATGTGGGACAATAAGGAATTAAGTATCTAGAATAAAACTTAACATTGTCTTCCCACCAAACAACAAGATATTTGAACATTGGGCTCCACTAATCTTGTAGCATTAAATTATTGATAACACAATTTGTGGGTGGATCGTCTTGTTCTAATTATAATCTAATTAGAAGAGAATTTCAATTACTATTTAACAAACATGCACTTGGTTATTCATGGCAGCTCAGCTGGAAATTTGAATATTCATCATCTTATTTAGGCCAGGCATGCACTGATGCAATTGTACAAAATATTGAATATGTGTGTATATAAATATATACATATACATATAAAATACAAATTTAAAACATACTTCTTAAAGGATTCTAATTCTCTCTCGACTACGATCCTACCCATTTCAAATAAAATGAAGAGTTTTCATTCTTTGTATATTTTTCATTATCATATTTCTCTCTCTCCCATTATCATGATGTCACATTTCAACACATTTAAAATCTGGACCAGGAAATGGAGAGGTACATTATGGGAATTGTTAAATCCACAACAGAAATTGTTATTTTCACAACAAAAGTGTTGCTATAGATCCTATAGCGACGGTTTTCACCGTCGTTATACATCTATAGCGACACTTTTGTTGTGAAAATAACAAAAAGTATTGTAGATTTAAAAATTACCTACATTATTTAAAAGAGATATGATTTAGATTCGTTTTCTATATATAGTCTCTCTAGCGAACCATATGGAGCGGACTAAAAACAAACTGACTATAACGACGATTTTAGTTATAGCATAGAAAATCGATTTTCTATACTATAACGACGGATAAATACGTCGCTATATCCAGTTCGTTTTTAATTCGCTCCCTATAGTTTCCTGGAGAGAGCCGACCTACATATATACAGTGGCGAAACCAGAACATTTTTACAGGGGGGTCAAAATACATTAGTAAAAAAAAAATTATTTATTGACGCTTGAAGTGCTTCTTTCAAAATCATTTTCCCCAATTATAGTATTTCACAACATCCTATTCCAATCTTTGTCAACCTTTGAGTTGTGAGTCTAATGTTATGTTATATATATATATATATATATATATATATATATATATATATATATATATATATATTTGAATTTCTTCCGAACTATGGGACTATTAATCAAACTTTGAAATTTTTAATCATTGATTAACTACTTTTATGAATAAATTACAAATTATAATATTATACATTCAAAACCTTATATTGTGATTCTGGTCATCTTCTTTGGAGACAACTGAGAGGAGCCACTCAAAGTAAGAAAATGAATTAAGTTATTCTCATTTATAAAAAATTGATACCAAGTTATGATTAAATTAGTAAGACAAATGAGTGCAATATTAATTAATTAATTATCAAACTTATTTAACATTATTTTATCTTAAAATAATATTGTTAATTTATTATAGAAGGAAGGACATGAAGAAACAAATGAATTAATATCATCTCATAACAAAGATCAAATTTAACTAACATTAATATGCTTCAGATTTCTGGATTGGAGGGTCATATGACCGACCCCCTAGTTCCGCCATTGCATATATATATATTAAAAATAAAAAAGGGTGTAAAAAGTGTCTCTAAACTAAGTATAAAAGTATCACTAAATGAATATTTATTTTAACAACATTATTATTACTCTGACAATATCAGAACCTAAAAATATGTATCATCATAGGAGTGGAATTCAAATTTCCCTTCCCCTAATTGAAATAATTGAAATGTAATTTGAATGATACCAAAAAAAAAAATGAAAATGAAAAAACCAATAATTGCTTAACCCTGGCCAGCTAATGTACTTGGAACTTTACAACAAAAAATTTGGTAGGATCAACATTTGAAACACATTGGTCTTCATCTCCTCCTGTTCCTATAGATGAGTTCAAAAGAATTTGGATGATATCTTTGGGCTTTCCTCACTAAATAAATCTCAAGGACAAAAAATGGGCCCAATTATGCGGGAATACCGCATCATGCCTTTATAGAGAACTAATTAATAAAGTACCATCACAATCCCCATGACATTTCTGAATCACTACTTTCAAGCCTGGCCTATTTAATTGGATAAACTGATCCTTAGTTCCTTACCACAGACACCTGTATCTCAGCAATTACTTCAGTCACTGGCAATGCTTTTAATTCATTATGTGGGCCAGCCCATACTAGGTCCAATATTTCCACAACCACATAATATTACTTCTTGGGACATATCGTAGACATGTTTGTCTTTGACGAGACTGTGATGAATAAGGACAAAGTAACGTAATTTAAAAGATATTTTTTTTTAAAAAAGATGACATTAAGAGAGAGAAATAATAATTTCCTCTAACCAAAGGAGAGAAATTTTTTCTAAACTGAATACTGTACAATTTGTATACCTATTAAAAAAAAATAAAAGTAGAGAAGGGAGTAAATTTTTTTCTAAATTTATCTTTAGTGGTCTCACAAGATTATATAAAACGATGAATACTTTAATTTTTTTTTATATTAATTGACTATACTAAATGACATGCTTACCCTTCAATTTATATATTTTATCTCATTCTTTTGGGAACAAAAAAAATTATACTTTTAATCATCTTTTTGGGGACAGAGGGAGTACCAACTACCAAGTATGCGCACATATTTAGGTATATATATATTTCTTGTTCTCTTTTTTGAGTACATTTGTTATAAGGAAACTGATAAATTTATAACAGAAAAAGATATTTTGACATGAAAGTGACTACTATAAATCCTATAGCGACGGTTTTCACTGTCGCTATACACCTATAACGACACTTTTTATATAAAAATATTTAAAAGTGTTGCTATTCATGAGACACTATTTGATACTTCTAACATTATAAAAATAAGGATTAAAATGGTGCATAGATAAAATAATTACAAAAATAATACATTTTTTTATATTTATTTATAAAATTAATACATTTGGGTATCCTTTAATCGTAGCTCATGATTATCTCTCTTATCTATTCACTTTAATTATTATTTTCTTATTCAAACACAGCAGACCCATTTTTGATCTCTGTTCATGTTTGTCTCTCTTTTTTCTTCATCATCTTTTTTTTTACTATAAATCAAAGTGGCGGCGGTTTGCCCGGCAGAGGCAAACCATGATTATTAGATTAAAAGCAGCAATTGGGATTAAGAAATTTGTGGATTTGGGTTTCCTTGAGATGGGAGAGGAGGTAGCACATAAATGGACTGAAGTTGTTTATTCTAATCATGTGTTGCATGGAAAGAATTTCTGGGTGCACCTCTCAGCAATGTTTCCTTCTCGAACAAAATGGGAACTTGTCAGCTATTATTTCAATGTATTTATGCTTCGTAGGCGGGCTGCTCAGAACAGATCTAGCTGGTTGGATATTGACAGTGACGATGATGAGTGGAAGGGAAATGGTGAAGGGCCCTTTAGTGTAATAGGAGAAGATAAAAATTCAGCAGTTGTATCTTTCATCAATCAAGATTTTTGAGTATAACGATGATGGTGATGATAATTTGCAAGTTAATGTGGTGGATGCAACTGAGAATGCTAAGGGAAAATATCACATGTCAAAGGAAAAGTATGAAAATTCTCTTGATGATCACAGGCTTGATGTCATGCAACATCACATGGATGGATTTCTAGGTGGTGGTGGTATATGCTTACCTTGATTATTGGATTTGATCCAAAATCAGCAATTGATAGAAGAGATTGACAGTGGCGAAGCCAGGAAGTTATAGCAGTGTAGTCAAAATTATTAGTAAGTTATAAAAAAGTTGGCGTGGGTTCGGGGGCAGCGCCCCCGAGCCAATTTTTTTTAATACTTTATACTTTCGGGTTAAACAAATGCATCTAAATATCCAATTTAATAATACTAAAAAAAAGGAAAAATCACAATTGATTTCTGAAAACAAAACCGAGGTTGGAGAAATTGAAGAGAGAGTAATTTCTGTTACCTGCAAGGGCACAAGGCTGCAAGAGAGTCACAGTAGAATAGAGTCGACTCCGCCTCTCTACACTCATGGCCACATGATCACCGCGATACCCACTCAAACCACCTTGCGAAAGGCTTTGATGGTTCACGGTTTGGCTTTTGCCTTTTGCGATTTGGCTTTGCCCCATCTCTCTATTTTGTGGCTGAAGTGCTGAACAGATATTGATGTATGAGATTTAGGACTGAGGCTTGACCGCTTGGGTATCTCTAATTAAAAAATAAATCTGAGTGGGGTCAAAAATTGAGTGGGGTAAAAAAAATTTTGTAAGTGATTTCAAAAATCGAGTGGGGTCAATTGACCCCACAATTTTACCATAGCTTCGCCCCTGGAGATTGGTAACCAAACCTTCATACCAAGGTTACCAAACCTTCATACCAATGTTACAAATCCACCTCCACACCTGCAGTTTTTTCATAGTACAATTGGTAACCAAACCTTAATACCAAGGTAACCAAACCGTCATACCAAGGTAACCAATCCACTTCCACACCTTCACTTTTTTCATAGTGTAGTTGGTAACCAAACATTCACACCAAAGTAACCAAACCTTCATACTAAGGTAACAAAACATTCATACCAAGGTAACCAATCCACATCCACACCTGCAGTTTTTTCATATATAGTGCAGTAGGTAGCCAAACATTCATACCAAGGTAACCAATTAAATGTTATTAGGTTACCAATTTATTTTGAATGTGATGCAGTTGGTAGCCAAACCTTCATGCAGTGAGTAGCCAAACCTTCATACCAAGGTAACCAATTCAATTTTATTTACCAATTTATTTTGAATGTGATGCATGCAGTTGGTAGCCAAACTTTCATGCAGTTGGTTGCCAAACTTTCAGACCAAGGTAACTAATTCATACTGCAGGTGTGGAGGTAGATTGTTTACCTTGGTATAAAGGTTTGGTTATCTTGATATAAAAGTTTGGCTACATCATTGGTAAACTTATCGTTTCTTCTTATAGTATCTTCATGCTTAAGTTATTCGTGAGTGATGAAATTTCAATATGATGTTGTGAATATTTGTAAAAATACTGAGAGTTTGATGCGCATAATCTTTGGGAGGAAGATCTCTTCGATTGACATGGGTGTCATTGTTGTCCAGTATGTCTTATAGTCCCACAAGTGGGCATACGATTATTTGCTATCTTTGGAGGTCGGTTTCTTAGCTATGTATAGTAACCTTTCCTTTTAGGACACTTTTTGATTGTACTATCAGACACTCTACATCAATTGCAAAGTTAAGTGACGTTTTTGATAAATTGGATAATGCAGATATTAGATAGTAGCGTAGGAGAGGGCAAGAAGGAGATTCGCGGCGGAGTAGCGGATGAGAGGGCTACTGTGAGGGAGATGAAGATTTGAATTTGAATTATTATTTTGAATTTGAATTTATTTTTTTGTTAGATCCTAGATATTTGAATTTGAGTTATTAAGTATGGCAGTTATTTCTCCCTGATTTTAGGTTTCCTTATTAATGTGAATTGTGTTATTTTTGTAATTATTTTGTGGATGCACTAATAGTGTAATTACTTTCTAATTGTTGTATATTAGTGTTAAGGACCCTAAAAATAAATATACATGTAAAAGGGGCAATACAATGTTTTAAATTTTTTGGGCCCAAAGTCGATATACTCCCAAAAAGAGGCATAACATCATTTACAGGGGTGACAATTGTCATTGCACTGAAAGAAAAAAAAAGAGAAAAGAAGAAGGGTATATGGAGTAGGGGACGAGAAATGTCCCATAAAAAATAGAGAGTCTATTATCACAAAAAATCGCTCACATACACTCACATATATATTTTGATGGCTCACGTAACTTAGTCTACACGTGGACCATCAAAATCTGCATATAAATAGTATGTGAGTGATTGTATGTGATAATAGACTTACTGCATCAAAAATCTCCCCTTATCATACCGGAGTTTATACATACACAATCCCCAATATATATTTGCTTTTTCCCAAATCATGCAAAACTATCTCAATTTTCACTTTTTCATCACCATGCAAACTAATCCTTGTGAAATATTTCCTCCGTTTCAAGATATAAATTATTAATGATTTTTTAAATTCAACTAAAGACATTGTTCATTATGTTAGGGTTCTGATAAATGTGCTCAAGTTCGATCGGATAAAATACATATGTTGCCCCTGAACTTTAGATAAGATTTTAGCAAAGAGACCACTCAAACATGATAAGCTTAGCTACTAAATTATCCAAAGAATATTGCTATATATTAAATCAATTCATAACAACTAAATAAAACAAAAAGAGATGACAAACAGAGGGGGAAGAGAATTATTTTGATAAATATTTTATAACAATACTAATAATAATAATAACAATAACAATAACAACAACAACAACAACAACAACATTAATAATAATAACAATAATAATAACACTACTACTAATAATAACAATAACAATAATAATAATAACAATAATACTAATAATAACAATAATAATGATAATAATAATAATAATAACAAAAATAATAATAATACTAATAATACTAATAATAACAATGATAATGATAATGATAATAATAATAATAACAATAATAATAATAATTTAAATAATGCATATTTTTCATCATTATCACACTACAAGAAAAAGCGTTATTTTCGATGGAAGTAAGGTCAACTGAACACATTCAGTCGATTTTAAGTTAAGACCGACTGAATATTTTGTCGATATTAAGTCAGTCGAGTTTAATGTATCCTCGATGGACATCCGTCAGAATTAAGCCCTCTTCCTTGGCGCCAAGCTTTCCCGCCAGCGCGAGTATAAAGTCGACGAAATATGTGTTATCCTCGACGAAATAGTTCGTCGAAAGTATCTTAAAGTCGATGGAAATAACCTCGACGGAATTCTGTCGAGAATAATTATTAAAAACTTAATCAGATAATTGTTTTCTCCAGCGCCTCCTCTCGTCACTCACTCTCTCCTTTCTCTCTCAGTCAGTTCTCTCATTCACTCTCTCACACAAAAACTCCCTCGATCATCTCACTCCGCCCACACCACCACCTCGCCGGATTCCAACCACCATCTCCGACGACCACCTCCGCCCACCTGCTACAGAAGCTAGCCCACCTACTGTGGTCGATTTCTTCTCAAATTGGTGGTTTTTTAGCTAGTAAAGCTTATACTTTTTGTTAAAAATTCAAGCTAATCAGGTATATTTGATGAATCTGTCACTTGATTTTGATTAATATCTTTTAAATCCATGCCCTATTTTTGCAAAATGGGTTCTATTAAAGTATATATTGCTATGTATTTTGTATATATGTTTGGGTCTAAAAATTAGTGGGTATTTTGTATATATGTTAATTTGGGTCTGAAAATTAGTGGGTCTGAAGATTGTACTGAAATTGGTTTTTATTAGGTTTGAAATTGGATATATTGGTACCGAAGATATGAAATAGAATTTGAAATTGGTATAAGATAATCTTTGAGTTAATCAAATTGGTCCGAAATTGGTATCTGATTGTACTTATATTTTGTATATATACGCAGGAATTGCATAAGCGAAAATTGGTATTATATGCATGCTTATGAATGGTTGATATATGTGTTTGTTTATTATTATTCTGAAATTGTGAAAATTTTGATGAAATTGGGAATATTAGTTGCAATTCTAAAATTCTGAAATTTTGATGCCATGAATAGTATCTTGTTGATGCTTCATGAATTGTAAAATTTCGTGTTATATTCGTTATTCCCGACGGAATTTTGTTAGAATTATTCAATTACAAAATCAGTGGGCCCTAAAACAAATAAAATTTAATAATAAATTAGAATAATATATATAAATTGAATAAATATATATAAAATAACTTAAAAAAATCTAATAAATAAAATAAAATAAATTATAATTAATTAATTAATATAATATCTTTTAAATAATTAAAAGAAAATAAATTATATTTAAAATGAATAATAAATCGAGAATAAACCAATTAAATTGAATAAATTAAATTAAATTTAATAAAAGAAATTTTAAAAATTATATAATATAATATAATACAAAATAAACTAAGTAGTAAAGACTTACTTAGTTTTTTAAATTAATGAAAATAAGATCAAACAAAATAAATAATATAATATAATAAAAAATAAATCAATATTTTAGTAAATAAAACTAAATAAAATAAATTAAATCAGATCTAATAAATAAATAAAATAAAATAAAATAAATTATATTTAGTTAATATAATATAATATAATATAATAAAACTAAAAATGAATAATAAATCAGAATAAACCAATTAAATTGAATAAATTAAACTAAATTTAATAAAAGAAAGTTAAAATATAATATAATACAAAATAAACTAAGTAGCACTTACTTAGTTTTTTAAATTAATGAAAATAAGATCAACTGAACACATTCGGTCGACTTTAAGTTAAGACCGACTGAATATTTCGTCGATATTAAGTCAGTCGAGTTTAATGTATCATCGATGGACATCCGTCAGAATTAAGCCCTCTTCCTTGGCGCCAAGCTTTCCCGCCAGCGCGAGTATAAAGTCGACGAAATATGTGTTATCCTCGACGAAATAGTTCGTCGAAAGTATCTTAAAGTCGATGGAAATAACCTCGACGGAATTCTGTCGAGAATAATTATTAAAAACATAATCAGATAATTGTTTTCTCCGTAGCCTCCTCTCTCGTCACTCACTCTCTCTCCTCTCTCTCGGTCGTTTCTCTCATTCACTCTCTCACACTAAAACTCCCTCGATCATATCACTCCCACACCACCACCTCATGGGATTCCAACCACCATCTCCGAGCGACCACCTCCCGCCCTTTCTTCTTCAGAAGCTAGCCCACCTACGTGGTCGATTTCTTCTCAAATTGGTGGTTTTTTAGCTAGTAAAGCTTATACTTTTTGTTAAAAATTCAAAATTAATCGGTATATTTGATGAATCATCACTTGATTTTGATTAATATCTTTTAAATCCATGCCCTATTTTTGCAAAATGGGTTCTATTAAAGTATATATTGCTATGTATTTTGTATATATGTTTGGGTCTAAAAATTAGTGGGTATTTTGTATATATGTTAATTTGGGTCTGAAAATTAGTGGGTCTGAAGATTGTACTGAAATTGGTTTTTATTAGGTTTGAAATTGGATATATTGGTACCGAAGATATGAAATAGGACTGAAATTGGTATAAGATAATGCTGAGTTAATCAAATTGGTCTGAAATTGGTATACGATTGTACTATATTTTGTATATACGCAGGAATTGCATAAGCGAAAATTGGTATTATATGCATGCTTATGAATGGTTGATATATGTGTTTGTTTATTATTATTCGAAATTGTGAAAATTTTGATGAAATTGGGAATATTAGTTGCAATTCTAAAATTTCGAAATTTTGATGCCATGAATAGTATCTTGTTGATGCTTCATGAATTGTAAAATTTCATGTTATATTCGTTATTCTAATTTGAATTCAAGATTTGAATTTTGTTAGAATTATTCAATTACAAAATCAAATTGGGCCCTAAAACAAATAAAATTTAATAATAAATTAGAATAATATATATAAATTGAATAAATATATATAAAATAACTTAAAAAATCTAATAAATAAAATAAAATAAATTATAATTAATTAATTAATATAATATCTTTTAAATAATTAAAAGAAAATAAATTATATTTAAAAATGAATAATAAATCGAATAAACCAATTAAATTGAATAAATTAAATTAAATTTAATAAAAGAAATTTTAAAAATTATATAATATAATATAATACAAAATAAACTAAGTAGCACTTACTTAGTTTTTTTAAATTAATGAAAATAAGATCAAACAAAATAAATAATATAATATAATAAAAAATAAATCAATATTTTAGTAAATAAAACTAAATAAAATAAATTAAATCAGATCTAATAAATAAATAAAATAAAATAAAATAAATTATATTTAGTTAATATAATATAATATAATATAATAAAACTAAAAATGAATAATAAATCAGAATAAACCAATTAAATTGAATAAATTAAACTAAATTTAATAAAAGAAAGTTAAAATATAATATAATACAAAATAAACTAAGTAGCACTTACTTAGTTTTTAAATTAATGAAAATAAGATCAATTGAACACATCTTATTAGAAGCTTTAAGTTAAGAAGAAATTTGAATATTTCGTCGATATTAAGTCAGTCGAGTTTAATGTATCATCGATGGACATCCGTCAGAATTAAGCCCTCTTCCTTGGCGCCAAGCTTTTCCCGCCAGCGCGAGTATAAAGTCGACGAAATATGTGTTATCCTCGACGAAATAGTTCGTCGAAAGTATCTTAAAGTCGATGGAAATAACCTCGACGGAATTCTCATCGAGAATAATTATTAAAACTTAATCGAGATAATTGTTTTCTCCAGCGCCTCCTCCTAAATCACTCACTCTCTCCTTTCTCTCTCGATCCAGTTCTCTCATTCACTCTCTCACACTAAAACTCCCTCGATCATATCACTCCACCACACCACCACCTCATGGGATTCCAACCACCATCTCCGACGACCACCTCCTCCAATTACCACTTCTGAAGCTAGCCCACCCATCGTGGTCGATTTCTTCTCAAATTGGTGGTTTTTAGCTAGTAAAGCTTATACTTTTTGTTAAAAATTCAAGCTAATCAGGTATATTTGATGAATCTGTCACTTGATTTTGATTAATATCTTTTAAATCCATGCCCTATTTTTGCAAAATGGGTTCTATTAAAGTATATATTGCTATGTATTTTGTATATATGTTTGGGTCTAAAAATTAGTGGGTATTTTGTATATATGTTAATTTGGGTCTGAAAATTAGTGGGTCTGAAGATTGTACTGAAATTGGTTTTTATTAGGTTTGAAATTGGATATATTGGTACCGAAGATATGAAATAGGACTGAAATTGGTATAAGATAATGCTGAGTTAATCAAATTGGTCTGAAATTGGTATACGATTGTACTATATTTTGTATATATGCAGGAATTGCATAACTGAAAATTGGTATTATATGCATGCTATGAATGGTTGATATATGTGTTTGTTTATTATTATTCTGAAATTGTGAAAATTTTGATGAAATTGGGAATATTAGTTGCAATTCTAAAATTCTGAAATTTTGATGCCATGAATAGTATCTTGTTGATGCTTCATGAATTGTAAAATTTCATGTTATATTCGTTATTCCCGACGGAATTCCCGACGGAATTTTGTTAGAATTATTCAATTACAAAATCAGTGGGCCCTAAAACAAATAAAATTTAATAATAAATTAGAATAATATATATAAATTGAATAAATATATATAAAATAACTTAAAAAAATCTAATAAACAAAATAAAATAAATTATAATTAATTAATTAATATAATATCTTTTAAATAATTAAAAGAAAATAAATTATATTTAAAAATGAATAATAAATAAAGAATAAACCAATTAAATTGAATAAATTAAATTAAATTTAATAAAAGAAATTTTTAAAATTATATAATATAATATAATACAAAATAAACTAAGTAGCACTTACTTAGTTTTTTAAATTAATGAAAATAAGATCAAAAATAAATAAATAATATAATATAATAAAAAATAAATCAATATTTTAGTAAATAAAACTAAATAAAATAAATTAAATTAGATATAATAAATAAATAAAATAAAATAAAATAAATTATATTTAGTTAATATAATATAATATAATATAATAAAACTAAAAATGAATAATAAATCGAGAATAAACCAATTAAATTGAATAAATTAAACTAAATTTAATAAAAGAAAGTTAAAATATAATATAATATAATATAATACAAAATAAACTAAGTAGCACTTACTTAGTTTTTTAAATTAATGAAAATGAGATCAAAATAAATAAATAAATAAATAAAATAATATAAATAAAATTAAATATATTAAACTAAAATAAAATAAAATGAAATGAAATAAAATGAATAAATTAAAATTAAATTAAATATAATAACGTATAAATTAAATGAAATATAATACAACATGGTAATGAAAAAATAGTATAATATATTCAAATAATAGTATAGTACAGCTATGCCTAGACATAGCTGTGGAGGCGGCCGTGGTGGCGGTCGCGATGGATCGGGTGACGGCTCCCAAGGCGGGTCGTCTTCGTCAGCTAGTGAGTTAACACTTTTTTCATAACTATATTAAACATTCATTTACAGAAACTATATCAATGTCATAACTATATTAAACATATAGATGCTAGACGTCAACGTCAGTGAGGGCCTAACCTCTGTCTATTAGGTCGTCCGTTAGAGGTTCCTGACATATGCCCCGTTGATGTTGGGTTATCATGGTAGGTTTCAACTTTAATATATCATTTATGTTCAATTAGAATGATATTATTATGTGATTAATAAATTAAAATGTTCCATACAAATTTTGTTTTCTAGTATTATGGATTGCCGCTAAGCGGGACAGTACCTATAATATACTAAGATCTCCGTGGCTTCATGCGATTTAGCAAGATTACTAAGCGTTCGATGCTTGACTTTATGGTGACGATGTTCACAGAAAACGACAAAGCGGGCGGGCCAAATTTCAACCAAGGTATTGAGTGGTGGTAAGAAAAAAAAGAAATTTGAAAAATAGGCTCAATTTTCTTGGGCCAAAATCTGCTAATTAAAGCTAGGTTCCGTATATGGTGCGAAGTGACTTCATGGTGAGACCAATGTTGTGCATATTTTATGCTATCTTTTTGGGTTTGGCCCAAACAGGTCGGGCCGGGCCAAAAATGGGCGGGCCAAATAGGCCCGAATTTTACTGGGCTAAAAAATTGAAGCCTAAAGCCCGGCCCGTGGCGGGTGGGCCTAGGCCTCTTTTGCCAGGTCTAGTGTTGCGGGAGTTTCAAGTAAGTCGAATTACATATACTAAATCAAGGTTTAAGTTATTTACATATTGTTCAAATTATAATTAATTATACGTACGTTATGTCCGTTTGATAGAGGTATTATAGATACGATCCCAACATCACTGAGGCAGATGGTGACGCCATTATTATTGCGCACATCTCGAAGAACTATTTCAGCTGGTTGTACGAAATGCGTATGAGGTCAGTCCGGGCAGTAGAAGAATCACTTTGAGACTACTATATCACGACTTGAAGATCGTAGCCGTCGATGTCGAGATGTAGTATGAAATTTGCCATGTGTACATATTGGGATGATACTGCCTTCAAGACCAAGTTTGAGCAGATGAAGAAGAATCGAGGCCAGCTACGGGTTGTATATACTTCTGACTCGCAGTCGTTTCAGGAGGTTAAGTCGGTATGTATTTATATTTAGTTTAATTTAATATTAAACTACAACTATAGTAAAGTTCGGTAATATTAATTAATGTACATGATTTAGACCATGCGGAGTAGCTTGGGCCGACGTCCTACTATGATGGAGTTCTGGGATAGAGTCCATGTAACACCCCAGTCCCACATCGAAAGATAGGGGAAAAATTTGTCTGCATATAAGGAAATAAGTTACTACCAATAGTACCTTCAAGTCGTGACCTTTTGGGAGCTGTGGTGGGCTAAGATAACCCAAGAAGATCTTATTGGGCCCGAGAGTTTGAGGCCTTATTTTGATGGATTTGATTCGATTCGGACTTGGGATTTGACTCGAGATTTATTCCGGACTCGGATTTGACCCGGGTTGTTTATATGGTATCGAAGCGGACTCTGAAAGCTCGGCCTGGGTCATCCGATCGGGTTCTTGGGAGGTGGGGACACGAAGGTGGTGGTATTATCCCACAATGGAGAGATGAAGGTCCGGGAGGTGGGGACACGAAGCCGGTAGGTATTATCCCACAATGGCTAGGGAGGCAAAGATCTTTGGGTAGTGTGTGTGATCGGTTCGACGGGGACGTCGAGAAATTTAAGTGGGGAGTTTGTAACACCCAGGTCCCACATCGAAAGATAGGGAAAAATTTGTATGCGCATATAAGGAAATAAGTTACTACCAATAGTACCTTCAAGTCATGACCTTTTGGGAGCACTGTGGTGGGCTAAGATAACCCAAGAAGATACTATTGGGCGATGGTTTGAGGCCTTATTTTGATAGATTTGATTCGATTCGGACTTGGGATTTGACACGAGATTTATTAGGACTCGGGATTTGACCGGGTTGTTTTTGATCCATCTGTAGAAGAATTCTACTTGAGGTTGTGATGTCTCCAACAACACTAGCTATACGGGTAATACATTTACTATAATCTCTATAATTTAAGATCATATTATGTAATTTATAGGATGATACAAAGTTACCTCACATGTATATATATTAAATTACAGGACCAGTTTGAGAAGCTTCGCAGCCAGCGTATAGCAGAGTTGCAGGCTGCTAGGGACGATGCTGAGACGACTGATCCCACCGTCTTTCTGTCAGAGATTAGTTTATCTTAGGATGACGAGAGGCTAAATTCCAAAATCACCTAAAGTTCTGGGACAACCCTTACATTTTACCCAAGTGCAATCCAACAAAGCTTCAAGTCTGAGTCCTAGTCTTGCAAATCAAGGGACATGACGCGTAGGAAGACCCTCATGCAGTGGTGGATCTATGTGGAGGGCAGAATATGCTGTGCTTATGTTGAGCTTTTTTTTAGGTATAGGGATAGGGACAAAAATAAAATTTAATAAATTTAAGGGGCAAATTTATGAAAAAGTTAAACTTACAGTGGTAAAAAAACTTAAACTACTACTATAAAAAAAACTAAACACAATTTCTCTCTAACTCGTTAAGCTTCAACACTTCACACTTTAGCCCAAAAAAATCCGCTCAACTGTGAACATATTCTAAATCCGCTTATGCCCTCAGGTTAATTTTTTAATTGGATAATATTAGTTGTCTCAATTATTTTGACCGAAATGAGTCTGAAATGACATGATATTGAATATTTTGTGGAATAACCAATCACATGAGATCTAACTAACTGATGTAATGATGTCATATCATTGAGATGACTTTTGAAACCAAAAATTTGAGACCCATATCGGGGCAGATTCAAGAATTATATAGAATGGATCAGGTCTGGACTCTCAGACCTGACCAAAATTCGGACCCCATTTTTATTTTTATTTTTGTTTTTTTTTAAAACAACTAAAAAAAAAGTTTAATATTTTATGGACTGTACATACATGTTTTGTTATATGTATCCAAATCATACCCAAAACACTGTATTATGTAAAAATTCCAGTTCCATAAAATATTAAATATTTTTTTTAGTTATTTTAAAAAAAGAAGCAAAAAAAAAAACAAAAAAAAGGTCCGAATTTTAAACATGTCTGGGCTCCTGGACAGGATCCGGCCTCTCTCTCTCTCTCTATATATATATATATATGAAAAAATGTATGTATACAACTGTGTATTACACAGTAGGCTATGTCGACGATTTTTGGGCTATAGCGACAATTTCACCCGTCGTCATAGCTATTCTAGGCTATGACGACAGTTTACCGTCGCCATAGGCCAAAAAATCCGTCGCCATAGCTTTACTGTGTAATACACAGCTGTGTATATACATATAGCCCATATATATATATATATATAAACCCCCAAAATCATTGATTACTTAATATATGTAGAATAATATTATTCAGAATAACATTATTTGAATCTTCAAATTTAGAAAATATTACATAATATCGTATGTTTTAATCATATCAGATAATTCATCTACAATATGCATGTACAAAATGTTACACAAACTAAAATAGAAAAAAAATACAATACAGTAGGTATTCATTAATATTGCACTAGATCATGGTCAAATAATTTTTTTAATTGAAAATAATACATAGGTATATATTACAAGAAAATAAAAATGATTGCAAGCTATCGATATAAGAAAATAGTCATGCTTTCTACTTTAATGGGCATGATTGTTTGGAAATTCCTTAATAAAGTCTTCATACTTCTTAAATTGTGTATGGAATTAAATAAACTTAAATATTTAAGATACTATACATCCACGGAATCAAATAAATTTTAATATTTAAGATACTATACATCCACCCGCATGCAGGCCACTTTTATTGACTGACAAAATTGTAGTTAAATCCGGTCTGAACAGTCACTAAATAATACATATTATATAAAAAAAAGAATAAAAAACCCAGCTATAACAATTGCCATATATAGCTAAAAACACACTAGTAAATTTTACTTAGGTTAGATTCTGGGTGGCCTTACAATGTAAAAATTAATACAGGTCTCAGAGAGAGAGAGAGAGTGAGTATATATTGAGATAAGATAGTGAAAAACAAATTGATATTTCTATATAAAAAATTGATATTTTTACACGATCTCTCTCATATGAATAGTGAGTGAGTTCTACCTCTATGTAAAAGAGAGACTCATGTAGAAATATCATTTTAACATGTGAAAATATCAGTTCTTAGTGAAAAAAGGTTAGCACTTGGCAGTAATTAATTGATACCTATGGAGGGTGATATATATAGAGTAATTAGCATCATGTCTTGAATAATGCTAGAAATACAAATTATTCTACAAACATTTTACAAACTGTTTATGTGACATACTCCACCTCAACATATTGTGTGGAGTCGAAGACTACATTGAAACAATTTGTTGATCAATATACTGAGGTGAAATATGTCACATCAACCGTTTATAAAATATTTAATTATAAAATAGTTTGTGTGTGTAACATTACTCTTATATCTTTGATCGTAAATATCTTCCCAAATTGAAGGGCTATAATGCCGTTTAGGCCAATACACACCCCTAAAATACAAAGTATTTAATGTGGGCCATGGAGTATTAATATATAAAGAGAGAGAGAGAGAGAGAGAGCAGGGATATATATATATATATATATATAAGTTATAACTTGATCAGAAATATATGTTCTAGCTTGCTCTATATACAACAAGACATGAAGTCATCAGTTGTGTCATGCAAGGTTGCCCTTTTGGTCACTCTTTTCTTCCTCTGCTACATTTCAGGCTTATCACTTGGCATTGAAGGTAATTGAATTAAACTTCTACCCAGAACACAACATTCTTCATTTTATAAATAATTAAACTCAGTTAAAAGAAACTTCCCAATTTTTTTCCTTAAAACATATTTTAAAACTAATTAAATAATTTTTCAGTTTCTAGTCATGATTTCATGAAGTTGTCAGATTATCATTTGTTGCTAATCAGGTCGAAGGATTCGGACAGATGGCCAGGGAGCTAACGGAGCTCATTTGGATGGGAGAACGAAATCAGAAGAACCTTTCTTCGAAGGAGATTCAGTCAATGAAATGGATTATACACCAGCTCGGAAGAAAACACCTATTCATAATTAATTTGCACCACTAATCTTCTTCTTCTTCTTCTTCTTCTCATTTTTTTTCTTTTGGCCGTTTATGTAGTTAATTAATACATTCTCGGTCTCGGTCTGTCTTTAAAAATGAGAACCATTTTCTCGTTAAAGATACAGAGAAAGTATTCATTTTTTAGGATGTGGAGAATTTATATATACTTTATCTAGCTGGTTGTTAAATAATGTATTGTAAATTGGACATTTAGTTGTTGATATTGATAATGTCAACAAAATGTATTGGAATGTAGCAATATTGGTGGGGTGGGATGGGATGGGGTGGAGTGGGGTGGGGGTGGGGGTGGGGTATATATTATCTCCTATATATATATATATATATATGTGAATGTCTACATCTGAACACATTAGTTTTTACTCAAGTTCTATGTATTCTGGTTAATTATCTGTGAAAATTTGAACTGATCGATCACTCACTGTTCAATTAAGGGGAAGAAAAGAAAAAAATAGGATCAATTAGGTGGATTTGTTGGTATATATGCTTGCCTGTCTCAACACAATTTCAATTTTGATTCCAAAAAAGATGTTCAACATTTGGCCAAGGAGGCACTTGAAAGGTATGTTCAACAAAGAATTCCATCTGTAATTTGATTCCTCACAATTTATAGCACCATGCCCTGAAGCATTTTGTCTCCCTAGGTAAGCAATCAACAAAAAGAAGTTGCTTCCCATAAAGAATGTTCTTCAACATGCTTGTGTTGGTTTATATATTATTTATGATTTTAATAAAGACAATATTATTGGGTTTGTATTTAAAAATAAATTTTATTTTAATTATTTGGGCTGTTTGAAATTGGTTTGATTTAGTGTAAAAGCTTAATGGCATCCTTTAGTGTAACAGCTTAATGGTACCTTGTTTGTTTTCTTGGGCTGGTTTAAATTGATTTCTTGGTTGGCTCAAAGTTGGTTTGGTAGTTCATTAGATATCCGATAAACACTTATGCTACGTTTGGATCGATGGAATAGGAGGGAGAATGGAATGAATCATTCTATTGGAATGATAAAAATGTTGTTTGGTTTGTTTATTACAACGGAAGAATGTATTCATAGTGGAATAGGTGTTAACTTAAAATTATAATTTTTATTCCTAGAAGGGGGGTCATGAATAACTTATTCCATCTATTATTTTTAAGTAATTGACAAATATGCCCCTTAAAAATAAAATAGGGTTTCATGTTCTTTCATTCAATCAATCTATCGATCTGCGAAAGAGGAGGAGGAAGAGGCGGCGAAAAAAGAGGAGAGAGGCGAGTGCAGGATTTCATTCAATCGATCCATCTATTCGGTTTGCTCTTCTTCACGAGATTTTGACATCGTTGTGATATCTAGTTCATCTATTTGTTTGGATTCTGAGATCTTTGTTTGGTGTGACATTGAGAATTAATTTGATGCTAGTTCTAGTTCAATTTGTTTGGCGTTTATTCTCTTCATGCGTTCATTCCACATGAAATTTCACAAACTAGAAAAGATTTTACGCATGAAATATATTGATTCTAAGTTTTTTTTTTTGTTTTTTTTTTTTGCCAAGATTTGGAATCAGAATAGTACTGTGATTTTTGGTTCCATATCTGTTCCGACTTCAAATTTGAAAGCAAACTCTTGTACCCAGCTAAGTTACTGATAAACAGATTTTGTGTTGTCACTAAACATTTTTTATATATATTTTAAATTTGTGTTGTCTTGTTTGTTTGTTCTGGACTTACGGTGGTGGGGGGGGATCGTGATTAAGTAGTAGTACTAGTATGCAAATCATAGAAGGTTTAAGCAATGATCAAACCCAAGCAGCCTTACATAAAGTGGTTTAAGCAATGATCAAACCTGAGCAGGCAAATCAACTACAGAATCCAGTTGATCTATGTAGCACAGATCTTTGTTTTGAAGCCTAGCGAATGAACTGTTTCATTATTGCTTTCATTATAGTATGTTTCTTGAAATTGTTTTGAAATTATTTTACAATATGTTTATTGTTTGAGTTTGCTCTTACTTTTTCAATTGAATTGCAGTCATGGCTCCACTACAACAAAAATGGTTATTTCTGACGGAATATTCGGTCGGTAATAAGCATATTCTGTCGAGGTTAACCTTATTTCGGACCGAATATTCGGTCAGAAATTCGGTCGTATATAAGCATGTCGAAATTAACTTCGTCGATATTTCGGTCGGGGATACTTAGATTCGACGGATTTATTGTCGACCGAACATTCGGTCGGAGTTAAAATATCCCCGACTGAAATGTGTCTGTCGAGGATATTCGGTCGGTGATAAGCATGCCACGTGGCCGCCTGACAAACGGAAGAGAATGAAGAGATTAATTGCCTTTTTTTATTTTTGGTCCGAAATAGTTTCCATGGTTACCTTATTCATGCAATTTGTTATATCTATGGCACGACATAGACATATGAGAGCACTTAATCGACCAAAGTACACCCTTTCTTGCTCGAGCGGTCTAAAATTTATGAGGGAGCTAGTGTATGATAGTGACATTACATGCCACAATTACCTTAGAATGGATAGGGCAAGTTTTACCAAATTATGTGATATTTTACATACCACAGGCAAACTTAGTAGTACAAAGTACTTTCAAATAGATGAACAAGTTGCCATATTCTTGTATGTGCTAGCCCATCATGTGAAAAATCGTGTCATAGTATTACAATTTCATTCGATCCGGTGAGAGATGAATTAGTAGGCATTTCAACAACGTACTCAATGCCGTGATAAGATTGGAAGGTCAACTTTTTTAAAAATCGGAACCTATACGTGAAAACTCTACTGACGATAAGTGGAAATGGTTCAAGGTATTTCTTTAACTTAGATATTTGTTATCCTACCAGAACAAGCTTTTTTTAAATTACATATTTATCATTATGTTTTTGAAAAAGATAAGTATTTCTTACTAGGGTTGTCTAGGGGCTTTGGATGGAACATACATAAAGGTTCATGTCCTTGAAGAAGATAAACCTAGGTATCGAAATCAAAAAAATGAGATTACAACTAACGTGTTAGGTGTTTGCTCCCTGGAGATGCAATTTATGTGACACCCCCAAATTCGGGTACTTCAATTCCACGGGATTTGGTGTTCACTGTACAAATATCATCTATCTATCTACCCATAATAAATGCAAACCATGCAATAGATAGAATAAAAATCTTCCCCTTAAGGGTTACAACATCTGAATAATAATAATACAATCCCAGGTTAAACTAACCTTAAACATCTGTGCGGAATCATAAACAAATAAGTCTTAAACATAAATACATCATCTAATAAAAATAACAAGTCTTCATCACTTGCTAACTTTGCCCTTGCCTTTACTAGTGGAAGGTTCATCAGTTCTTTCGTTCTTAACTGCAATGTTATTATTAAGCAAGAGTGAGCACTATTGCCCACAAGTATAATAATGAAATAATAGTATAATAACATGCGAGTAAATCAAAGACATCTGAATAAAAGCTCAACTTTTGAATCAAGAATGAATAACAAGAATCAAAAGAATTCTGAGGGTCATAAGACCTTGAACTATGTCCTAGGTTATCAAGGGTTATACTTGAAACCATTAATGACTATAAGACTATGGACCTTTCTACTCGTGCTTTAGGGGGATCGCCCCTTAGTACCATCTTGCACAATATCTTAACGCTAACGCATAAGTAAATCCCTTTGCAGGGTTGTTCATCTCAGTTTGACATTCGAGTCCGCACTAAAGGAAGTTTGGTTTGGATAATTCATCAAGGGTTCTGAAATTTAGAACGCTCATCAACTATGGACTAGTCGAATCAATAAGGGTTCGCTAGTCTAATAAGATTCAATAATGATGATATTCAAATTGAATAATAATCTCAGGAAGTATACAATAGGACAATTATTGTATAACTGAATCATGCTTTAAAAATATAATCAATCTTTAATATAACATTTGAACATGAATAATAAAAATGATAATTTACTCGAGGTAAATAATAAACTTGTACAATAATGACAAGTAGGGTTAGGAAACTTGCCTCGTGCGTAGATTACACTTTAACTAAGCACGTTCTTTGAATTTAATCCTACATACCATTCACATTCACAATACCAGTTAATTATAACTTAACTAATCATCATAAACTCATTATCTTTGTCTACTTTGATTATTGACTATACTTAGTCAAATTACCACTTTGTCACATAATTTGTACTTCATGAATTATCAAGCTAATTATGTATTCAATAATTCAATCCACATGCAATTATGTTATTTACATGTTAAACAATTATTTTATCATCATATTATACTTCTAACATGTTTACATGTTCATTACATTAATTTACTAACACATTGTTAGACTTAAACATTTTGAAAATTACATTTACGAACTTTACGGAGAGTGGTATTGCTGGCTTTCTTTATTACTGTACTTACGCTACTGGACGGACCTGGACACTTACGCATAGCATGGTATTTCGAGACTTCGAGAGATATTGCCATGGCATGTGATTATGTTGTTGTGGCGCGGGACTTCGATTACGGAGTTGGCGCCATGACGAAACTCCAGACTTTGATTTCCAGTTCGCGAAGAACACAGAGTTCAGCGAAAAGGACAATAAATGATCATTAATTTCACTAAATTAACACACCCACATGCTATGATTTATACATAATCATTACCCAACAATTATAGAACGATTTAAATCCATTAAAACACATAATTACAGAATTAAAACCTATAAATTCACTGACTTTGATGTTCTTGAAGGTTTTGAAAATAAAACATGAAAATTGTCACTATGGATTCGTTATAACACCGAATCCATTCGTTTAAGGCTTGGTCTCTTCGTATCAACATGCATAATCAAATAAGAGTGTAAATTAACGAAAAATATTTATGTTTGACACCTTAAAGTTACGTATAAGGCCATATGGCCAAAATCCAAACTCTGTATATTTTGAAATAACAAGTGATCATAATACGACATGTTTTCATGAATTTGATGATATGGTTTACATAATATATTTAATTAAATACGATGTGATATGTCATAACACATACACAACCCATAATCATTACTCCTATCCCAATTACAGAGGTTTAAGCTAAAAACTTTAAAAGCCATATTTATGAAACTTAATTGACGTAAAATAGAAATTGGGAAGGAGGAGATTACCCTGTAGAGTATAAAGAAGATGATCAATGATGATCGTTTCACAAGTATTTGATTGATTACACACTTACAATCTTTTATCAATCTCACAAATTCTCTCTGCGAACTCTAAATTATGCTCTGCTTATTCCCTAGACTTAGGAATAATAATGAAAGAAAGTAGACGTCGTAATCAAATAAACTGATGCGTTGTGGTCAGTTACCCATCATGGGTTAACTGTCCTCAACTCCCCTAAGGCCATGTTTATTTAGCAAGAATAGATTACAAAACTATTTAATTTAATAAAGCTTTATCATATAGTTTAATAAATGTCACACTCCTTTATAAAATAAATCAATATCTTATTTAATTTATTTTAAATAAAATATAATAATTTCTCATTAATTCACATAGTCACATAATTAATTTTTCTCATAAATTAATTATATCAAATTATTAAATCTCTAATTAATTATTACATTAATTAAAACAACATCATGCTTAATTAAATATTTCATTTAATTCAATAAGCTCACATAATTACATACTTCGATAATAAAATTCTCCACATAAATTTAATAAATGTAACACATTTAATTAAATTAATCTACCACAATTGCATCAATTAATTATTTAATCTAATAATTCAATCATAAAAAAATATTTATTTAATTCAATAAATATTAAAATTAAATTACAAAAATCTTGTTCGTCACATCTTTCCCCCCTTAAAAGGATTCTGTCCCCAGAATCACGACTCAATAAATTTGACCCGTTACAATTTATCTACGTCTTACCTAGTTGGGAAGGGTCCGCGGCAGATGGTAGGGTACTTTATTCTGCAATGCATTGTAATCATGGTTAGAAAGTAAATCGAGGTAAGAAATAAGAAATATCTTAATATAATTTAATATGTATAGACTTACACTAACAAAAACAAACAAACACAACCCCATTTAACATCCTTTTTTATTTGGTTAAGGTAACTACTACTTGTAGATCTTTGGATATACCAATGGAGAGGGCTTTCTTGCACCTTTTAGAGGTCAAAGATATCATTTAAATGATTGGTTAGATGGACATCGACCTATGACTGCCAAAGAATTGTTTAACATGAAGCACTCCTCAGCTAGAAATGTCATAGAGCGTTGTTTTGGCCTTCTGAAGAAAAGATGGGGAATTCTTAGAAGTCCTTCATTTTATCCTATTCGAACACAAAATAAAATAATTGTTGCTTGTTGCCTAATGCACAACTTTATAATGCAAGAAATGGCTATTGATCCGTTCGAAGATGAGGAGATAGAAGTCAACCATGAGGAAACTAGAGTTGATGAAGATTACATCAATATAGTTGAGACACACTACAACAAAAGGGCTTATCAATGACGCCTATCGGTGATCGCCCATGGTCATGAGCGGGTTTCAATGACCGATCGCGATCGCCCCGATGGCGATCATGAGTAATCTGGGTCATTGGATGGACATCAACGACCGATATAGCGACCAGCTTTATAAGCGATCAGACTCAAATGATCGTGTCCATCACTATTCTGACTATGCTGAGTCAATTGTCAGATGTGACGTGGCACACGTGGCAGCGACTGGTAATAGCGACCGATGCGGTCGCTAGCTTCCAACAAGGTAATGTGGTCACGATCTGGAGTTAAGCGACGCATCATGCGATCATGATGATGTTTTTTTTAAATTTTACCTGTTTTCTTGATTTCCCAAAAATAATCTATTGTACCTGCTTTCAATCCCAGCACAGCAGTATATACAAGCATCCATATTAACATCCATTAATCAATGAATAAACATTCATCCAACACAATACAATTATAAATATTCATCCAACACAATACAATCGATATCGTAAACATCCATATAAACCAATACAATTGTCCAAAGAATGAATCTAAAAGAGTACAAGGCTTTAAAAATCTAAAAAAACCAGTCTAGGCGCTCTTCATGGATCATCCAAATTATGATCCTGTAATTAACAAAGTAATAAAACATATATGTTACATGTGTTGATACTGCTACGACATACTTAGGGAAAACTAAACAATAGACAATATATATACCTGGTCGTCATTCTGCTGCTGTGCTGCTGCTGCCGCTGCCGCCACTGCCGCCACTGCCTCCGCCAACTCATCATGACTCAGAGACTGCAGATGCCCGCCCAGTATACGAAGAAGATCACGATCCTGACAGATCGCTCTCTCACACGATCGGCAGAGGAGTATGATAAGGTGGATAACTGATGATTGTGTAGATCGGGTGGCAATTTGCTGTGCCATCGATGGTCGGGCGCCGTTTTTGTCCTTGGCCTTTGACATAATTTTTCTTCACAATGGACGCCCTCTCCCATAATTCTTGATCAATCGACGGACGCGGGGTGCCTTCAAGATATCGCTCGTTCATTAAACCCTTATAAGTGTCCTGTCAGAAGATGAACAATTAAATAGTGAAAAATAAATACAAAAATACTCAAAAAAGTCGTCACAATTTATACACAACATATTAGGATAAAGTGAACTTATTATCATTATCTCGAAACGACCTCAGCAAAGCCATCGCGGGTGGCCACATACACATCCAACCAATTGATAGGTTGACCTTGAGACTGAGACTCTTACAGTTCATTTTCTCATATTATTATGTAAACATATGATATTTTAGTTTACAAAAGATGACTGTAAACATAAAAACAAATAACTAAGCCAATAAGCTTGCTATACATACGTACCCTAGTAGTAATATCTCTTACTTGTGATGATATCTGCGGCCCCTTGTACGCGCTTTTTGCCTTTTTGCCTTGAGATACACACGAGGATGCTTCGAGGCGGCGATCTTGCATCTCTTGACCGGGACTCATCTCTCCATTTGGTCACACATCCGCACCTATATGGGATGTGCGCACTATCGGGGACTATGCTCATGCATATATTGCTCACTTTGTCCGGATGGTCAATCTCAAAGATTGTGTGTGGGCTTTTTGTCGTTCTTTGTTCAGATTATCTTTAGTTCGGATTGGACGACTTCTCGCGCGAATAGTTATCAATAATCGATGCTGTCAATGCGTCGTCCCATCTATACCGCTTCACGCATAAATAAAACAACAATAATAATATTAAAATGTTATATTATATTATCATAATCCAACATTACTAAACAATATTATTTGATTAACTATGTATTATCTATCGAGTGATAAAAAATATATACGAAATTCAAATTTCAAATCAGATCCTTATGGGTAGAGGTGTGTTTCGCCCATGTAATCATTGGCGTGAGGCGATTTCAGAAGCATAATTGTGAAATGCACTTCACAATTTTACTATCTTGAAAATCACTACAATATACAATAATTTACAGTCATATATATTTATAACAATTAAAATATTAAACCCTTATATATACACGATGTTTAACTTACGTGCTTTCTGGAGGAGGACGAATCAGTATAAGAATGCGATCATCCCGGATTATTGGAGACCTTGACACATAACTAGGGCCCCACCCAACCCAAGGCTTTTCGTGTTGCGAGTTCGTAAGACATCTATAAATAAAAAATTTAGGATGTTAGTATGAGTTATAAATGAAAGATACATAAACGCGTCAAGGATATAGAGAACATGTACATATGTAATTGTATATTAAAACTAAACATACATTTTATATAGGCTTAAATATGAATTAGTACCCTAAACTATAGGCCATATTCCACTTCGGTGATCCACCTTTCAATTTTGTCAATTAGATTATTAAACTATCAATTTTTTTCCAATTACACAAATTAAACACGCCACGTCAGCAATTGCTGACATGGCTTATTATGTGGGGCCTTAAGAAGCTTATATGGCAAAAAAAAATATTTTTTAATTATTAAATAAACAGCTCTTATTAAACAAAGGGCAAAATAGTCAAAACATAAATTAACATTTCTAATATTTCATTTTCAATTCCATTTTCTCTTTCTGATCAAATCTCTCCTCCCCCAACCTCCGCTCCTCCACCGCCTCCTCCTCCTCCGCTACCACGTCCTACTCTCTCCCACCGACCTCCGCCACTTCACCCCCGCTGGAAAACTCATCGCCACCCTCTTCCAAACCACCGGCCGTGCCACCAACAACTTCGGCTCCGTCAACATCACCCGCAACGCCACCACAAACTGTCACAATCTTCTCCCCTTCCTCCACTGCATCCTCCAACACCACCATTCTCTCTCTCATCAAATCAATTCCCTACAATATCACAATCTACTCCATTAATTATCGGAGTCGATTAGAACTCAACATCACAAAAAACATAACCCTAACAATCGAAATCAAAATCCTATATTCCTCAAATCAAAGCCATATATACCCAAATCAAGCACACAAAAATCTGAATATGCACACAATCCAAGATTTTGAAACTAATACGAGATCAGATCAAAAACAAAAATCACGGGAAGCCATATTGGTAAAATCACGGGAAGCCATATCGGTAAAAATCACGGGAAAGCGGCCATATTCTAGTGGAATTGAGCCAAAGAAGAAGTTGCCGCCGAGGTGGAGATGACGGAGGCTCGAGAGCTGGTACACGTCAACGGGGAGGTCGCCGATCAGGTTGTTGTTGTAGAGGTCTAGGATTTTGAGGGATTTGAGGTCATTAGAGATTTGCGAGTAGGAAGCTTTCGTTGAATATTTTGTTTGAGGGGTTGAGGAGGCGGAGTCCGGCGACGAGGGACAGCTCCAGGGGGACGGGCCCGCCGATTTGGTTGACGGCGACGGTGGGTTAATGAGATTTAGGCCGGAGATGTCGAGGGAGATTTAGGCCAGAGATTTAGGCCGCATTTTCTCTCTATATTAAAAAGGAATTAAGAAGAAAAAGGAATTAAAAAGGAATTAAGAAGAATTAAAAAGGAATTAAGAAAGAAGAAGAAAAAGGAGTTAAGTTTTGACTATTTTGCCCCTTATTTAAATATATTTGTTTATTTAATGATTAAAAAAATATTATTTTTGACACATCAGCTGTTTAAGGTCCCACACAATTAGCCACGTCAGCAATTTCTGACGTGGCATTTCAATTTGTTGCAATTGAAAAAAATTGATAGTTTAATAACCTAATTGACAAAATTGAAAGGTGGATCACCGAAGTGGAATATGACCTATAGTTTAGGGTACTAATACATATTTAAGCCTTTTATATAAAAGGACAATAATGACAATTAATTGTATGAAATAGTTAACTACGAAAAAACTAAACATACATTTATATTCATTGTAATACGATTAAAACATGTTAAGGATATAAAGAACATTCCTATATGTAATTCATTGTAATACGATTAAAACTAAACATACATTTTAATGAAAATCGTTGTCAAAGTCAGAATCATTTTGTACAAGTGTCGGAGATTCATAACCATCTTCTTCTTGATTACGTGTCGATTGTCGACCAATAACTCTTTCAAGATTATTAACGCCTTATCCGGCATAATAAGCGTCTCGGGATCCAATTCATCGGGTTCATCTCCACCCTTTAAGCTGGATTACATCATTGTTGTCCTCTATATTTATTATAGGAGGTCTATGAAGCATCTCCTCTTGGTAGAAATCCCTCGCTCATTACTTGGACACATTGCTTGCAGAGTATGAATTACAACTTGCCAATCAGTGGCGGTCTATCTCTTTCCTAATGGGACTAGGAGTGTAGTATACTTGTAATTGTTTGAGTTGGTAAAACAAGCGGTTCGTTGGAGTAAGTCGACCTATGTAAGTCAATATCGGCGATTCCGTATGTCCATCAACACGTATCCCTTTTTACGAATCAAACCAACGACACTTGAATAAGTTAATATGACCCGTATGTGCCTTGTGACGACAACTCTACGATTTCCTATAACTCCCCATAAAAGGCACGACCAAGCTTATTGTAACAATCTCTTGGACACACACTCCATAGTTCGTTGTTCTTTTCTGGCGCCTATATGCCTTTGTATGAAATTCACGACCATTTATTTTGTAACCATCACGACTAACTTGGTCCCCTATCGGTCCCATATCTAGGACTTGTACATTAGCTAGGAATCGTTGATCCCTCAGTCAAAGCCTACAAAAACTCCATCTTATTAAATGAGGTCATAGTTAATATAGAGTGTATATATATATATGTCGTGCTTAAGAAATTGAACTTACTTTGTCCTTTAACCAAAGTGCAAATTTTTTATCACGATTGATTTGAATATCTTTATCGCTTATCTTGGGATGCTTCACTTTTAACTTTCGTCATCGTATAATCTATACCATGTTATAAACATTAACATATTGGAATAAATTTTCAACTTACAGGATAAATTATCATGTTTACATGTGTACTAACAAATTAAATCAATCTCCTCAGAATGGAGAATAATGTAAGTATGTGCGAGATGTAATTCTTGCTCGAGAGAGGATAATGCGCTTCCCTTTTCCATAAAGCGCGACCCGATAGACCAAAAATGAGAGACCACCATTTAGTTCAACATTTCTCCCATCATCATGTCTCGATACTCGATTGGCCTTTGTCAAGACTTCGTCCAGAAAATAATCGAGACAAACGTAGATATCTCATCAAAAGCTGTATGCCTCGCGTATCGACCCCTCGACATAAGCTCTATTCTTCACCTTTCTCTTAAGGTTTCCATCACCCTCTCGAAAAGGGTACATCCATCTATATTGAGGCTGGACCCCAACACGAGCTTCATAGGGAAGATGGATTTGCAAATGCTCCATGGAGTCAAAAAAACCAGGTGGGAATATTTTTTCTAGTTTACACGTTATCTCTATGATGTTCTTCTCAAGTACATACATGTCATTCTCATTTAATGATTTTGAACACAAGTCTTTAAAGAAATGACTAAGATTCATCAAAGCATCCCATATTGGTTTATCAAGCTGATCCCGAAATGCTATAGGCATGAGTCTCTCCATGAACACATGACAGTCATGACTCTTCATCCCTTGCAATTTCCCACCCGTAACACACCTTGAAATGTTTGACGCATATCCATCTGGTAGTTTCAGAGACTTAACCCATGTGCACACATCTTCAACTTTCTTTTTGGACAATGTGTACCTTGCATGCGGTTTGATAATCTTACCATTAGGAGATTCATAAAGTTCTAATCCGGGACGCCACACAAATATCTTTCATGTCCAAAGCGTGCTTTATCGTTATCTTTTGTCTTCCCGTAACATTCATCACATGTTGTTAAACACATTGTCAAACACATTCTTCTCAATATGCATCACATCTAGATTATGACGAATCAAATTTGTAGACCGATAAAGCGGGTTCCCAAAAGATGCTTCTTGAACCCGGTTATGAGATTCGCCAAACCCATTGATTATGTTTGTGGCATCAATCTTACTAAATGGGATAACCGCAATCTCATCACACGATCTCGCATCTCCGTTCCCGACAATGTGATGCGAGGCATATCATTGTCTATTTTCCCTTTCACGAAGTGTTCTTTATTTCTTCAAACGGGTGGTCTCCGGTAGAAGCAAGCGATGACGATCAAACCGGCAAAGAAGGCTTTCGACCTTTTGATAGATTAAACGACTTTGTATTCTCCATACAATACGGACAAGCCAACTTCCGTGTGTACTCCATCCATTAACATACCAAAAAGTGGGAAGTCACTTATAGTCCACATAACCGCGCCTAAGGTTGAAATTTATTTTCGTTGCAACATCCCAAGTCGTACTTCATCCTCCCACAATACCTTCAACTCATCTATAAGAGGTCTCAAGTAAACATCTAAGTTCTTTCCGGGACTCTTAGGACCGAGAACCACCAGTGAAAAAGAAACAAGTATATTTGTTTCATACACATCCAAGGAGGCAAGTTATGCAGAGTAACAATCACGAGCCAACATGAGATGACGAACAATTTGAGTGGCCAAACGGATTGAAACCATCGGTGGACAATCCAAGCCTCACATTTTTAGGTTCCAATGCAAACCCAGGATGTGCTAATTTGAAATCTTTCCAAGCCTGCCCATCTGCGGGATGATTTAGTTCTCCATCTTTAGCTGGGGATTTCGCATGCCAACTCATATGTTCAGCTGTTCTTAAAGACATGTACAATCTTTTTAGCCGATGTGTTATTGGAAAAACCTTATAATCTTAAACGGTATACTTGATTTTTTTGTAGTCACACCCTCTTTATTAGGCCTAAACCGATCATGACTGCAAAACGTGCACCTTGTCATCTGTTCATTTTCCTTATAAAACAACATGAAATTGTTGGGACATGCATCGATCTTTTGGTATCCAAGACCCAACTTCTTCACCATTTTCTTTAAAAGTAATAGTTACGGGTAATTTCTCACCGTCAGGGCAACATACTCTTAATGGCCTTCAAGAGCGACTCAAAACACTCATGGCTCATGTTGTGGTCAGCCTTGATGTTAAGTAATGTCGCCACTACAAACAATGTAGTGTGTTTGCTCTCTGCCTTGTTCCCAATCAAAATTTGGCCCTGCAATATCATGAACCATTTCATTCATACGATGAGTACTACTGCCCAAATTGTGTACTTCTGTGATGCCACCATCTCTTCTCTGTCCATGTGCCCACTAGCATTCTTTATAATTTTTCATGAACCCGGAAATAAGTAAATGATAGTTTATCATGTCTCTGTCCATATAATTTACATTCTTACACTTCAAACATGGACATCGTATCTGCATGATGACCATTTATACATTAGGGTGACTATCGCATACTCCAAAAAACACTTGGCAACCAAATTTCTAAATTCAATTTGAAGATTTATCTGGGCACTTGACTTTCGTCGTGCCATCCAACTACGGTCTGAATAGAGGTTCATGATTCCACGGTACCTACTACAGACAACATGAGGTTATTAATCATATGACTTGATCATACTTGTAAGCATATGATTAACATTTCAGCATACTTGTAAGCATATGACTTGAGCATACTTGTAACCATATGAATACGTAAGGTATGAGAAACTTCACGCCAAGAATTGAATAGTCCATCTAAGGCCTTGACTAATATGTTTTAAGATTATACCCCTCACGGTCCCTTTCTATAATCTTTTATGTTTTGGGATACTCATAATTTGTCGGCGAAATTTATAGCTTTTATAACATTTTGTAGCTTTATTCTTGTATACATAAGTGTTAAATACCCTTGTTTTTCTATTATAGCCAAAATAGTCTCTTTATTGACCAAGTGTGTCTAGTTACCTTCTCTGTTGCACTAACAGTTCTCTAGCACTGCCTATTTTGGCTTAACAGCCCCCCAATAGCTTACCATACTGCCTATTCTGAACATTTTTCAAACTTATACTTATAATACTTAAAAAAAATCGCCAGAGTCTCCCCTACAATATAGACTAGCCACATGCACGACGGCATGTATATATGGACATTTCTAAGCACCCAAGACACAAACCAAGAGAAATATACAAATTTCCAATACAATAAGACCAAAACAATAACGATTGAATGCAAATTAAAGCAGTAAAAAATTAAGTAAATTAAATCAAATTCTTTGTTGAGACAAGGATGTTAAAAAGGATTCTGAATCAGACACAGTCATATAAATCAAATTATGAACTTTTAGTCGATTTATGTCGAGCATGAATTGAACTTTTAGTCGAACAACTATGAATCAAATTCAAATTGTTTGGTCATTTTACAGCTTTATATCATTTATGGGTGTCTGTATATATATATATACAGGCATAGTTCATGGAAGAAGACGATGAAGATCAAAGGTTTCCTCATCATCGCAACCCAAAAGAGTTTATTTCGCCCAAACATTTAGCAGGTCTCCCCTATTTTTCTGTAACTTTCAATTTCAATCCTCTAAAAATTTCAGAGTAAACTATAAAGCTAATAGAGTTTGACACAGATCTTGGCGTTCTGTACTGGCATTTGAACCTAAATAATTACGAGAATGACAAAGAATTGCAGAAGATTAGACAAAGCCAAGGGCTACAATTACATGGTATATATATGGGTGTGTAATTTTATACTTGCTGCATTTCTACCATCTATAAAATGTTATACAAAAATTAAGTTAAAAACTGTGTGGATGGTTTTGATTGAATTGAAAATATGAGATTAACTTATATGTATATAGGATATCTTTGGATTTGTGCCCCGATAAAGTGGAGAATTACAATGAAGGTTCGATAAGCGTGTGCATAGTTAGGTTACCTATGGTGGCGGCAATGATGATGGCAATGATGGCGGTGGTGAGTGTGGCGTGCGTGCGTCGTCCTCTCCTTCTTCTCCTTTTCTTTGCTCCCCTTCTCCTCTTCTCTTTATTCGATCTCCCTTTTTTTTCTTTCGTCTCTCGTGTCGGCGAATAGTGGCCCAGTTACATTAAGGTTGATCAACGACCATAACGGCAATGACCGCACGCGGTCGGCGATTTTAATAATGACGTGGACGTGTTAGCGGTACCGGTGAGGTATTGATAGAAATAATCGTAAAAAGAAATCGCGCTTGTGGTTTCACACCAAAATTTTAGGAGGGAAAATCATAGTAGCGATCGATCAGCGACCGCATGCGATCGCTGAACTTACCTAGCGACTAGAATCCATAGTGGTCACAGATAGCGGTCGCTAGTATTATTATCCGCGGATAGAATATGATGATCATTGATATTATTGGTCGCAGATAGGCTTTTTTCTTGTAGTGACATCCCATGTGTGGACAAACTTTAGAGAAAATCTTGTCGTTGAGATTTTTGATGTGTGGAGGGCTGACCATATTTTATAATTTAAAATTGTGTTATTTATTATTAGTAGTACCTTTCAATGCTTATTGTATCGATTAATAGGATTTTGTATGATACTTATGTTTTAAGATTGAGATGTTTGAAATGTTTTTTTGTTCTCTCTCCCCTCTCAGTTTGATGAAGCCAGTTTGAGATATTAGTGTGAATATCTCTAGCTGTTTGTTATGGAATATGGACCTTATTTTTCTCACTTAATTGAGCTATTTTTTTAGGATTTATTAGTTTTAAAATAGCCTGCGAAGCTTTGAGATTTACTGTATGTACTTTATTTTTACTATGCATACACTAGTAAAAGAACTAAGATAGCTTCAGTTTCAATTATCAAAGAACAGCAACTGTTCCAAGGAAAGTAACCACAGGGAAAAAAATATAAAAAAAATTCATAACTATTGTAGATCACGTGAACTAGGCTTTTATTATGAGCTGTGAGTGGTTTGTAACACCTTCCATTGTGTTATAAATCTTGGTCTTCCTGTTATGAATTTTTTATAACGAGTTGGAATGAAATGCAACTAATTTATATTTGGCCAGACTTCAATTTATGATGGATTCTCAAGTAATGATGAAGCAAAAGGGGCAGGCAAGAGTAAGTACAAATGGGTTGAAAATGAAGATGACAAGCTTGTGAAATGTATGCTAGACATATTAAATACTACTGGAACTTTGTATAGGGCTGATAATGGTTTTAAGCTTGGGTTTTACTTGGCCATTGAGAAAGCATTGGTCAAAAAAAATTACTAATGCAGGAATAAAGGCAAAACCACATATTGATTTAAGGTTGAAAACATTGAAAAGTCGATCGATTGTATATGATATCTTTGCATGGAAAAACATGAGTGGGTTTGGTTGGGATCTTTGAAAATCATGTGCTTGAAGCCTCTAAAGATGTTTGGATTCCATATCTTAAGGTAAGTCATTTTTTAAGATTCGAAGCATTTAATTTCTAAGGTAATTCTCATATAGTAGAATAATCAATTTCTAGTTGCCATTATTCCTTCTACTTTTGTTCAATACTCACCCTACTGTGTACTTGGTTCTGTTTCACCTATCAAAGAAAAAAAATGTGATTTAATTTGACAACTACTGTGTACTTGTTGAATCATCTGGCTCAAAATGTGATTTAATTTGAACTGTTGGCCTTATAGATCACCTGTTTGGAAGTGCTATTTGCCTTAAGTATTGGAAACCATTGTAGTTTTTGTAACTAACTAAGCAAATAGAATACAAGGTTGTTATTGTTAACTGCCAATTAATACTTCACTCAACTAAATACGATTTGATGTGAATTGAGTAATTGCCTCAATGGGGATTTGGTTTGCTTTATTGAGTTATGATTGCTATGAATTTGCTTTAATTGAAATAAGTTCTCTCTGTTTTACTGTGAAAAATGGATAGAAGAGTTAAATAAATGAATACAGAATCTTGAATCTCATTATATAATTTGGTTTTGGTTAAGATATTGGTATGATCATGTGGATTAATTATTTGATGGATCAGAGTTGTTTGAATATATGATCAGAGTTTTTTTTAATTATTGTGTTATTTTTTTTCTCTTACTTGTTTTAGGTGCACCAAAAGAAAGCAAAGTGGCAGAATAAGACATTTCCACATTATTTGGATCTCTGTGTTATATTTGGCAAGGATATAGCAAATGGAAAAGATGCTTTCTATCAATCGCGTGAAATGGTAGAGTTAGATGAAGAGATCCAAACAAATGATGGAGATAATGACTTGATTCCAACTCGCAGTGAGGAAATATCTAGCAAGTCCTCTAGTTTCAAGAAAAAGAAGAGAAAATCAAGTTTCGATATTGGTTCTGAATCTGCCATGGAGAGGGCTGCTACTATTCTTGCTGCACAACTCGAGAAATCATCTGCTCAATTTGCTAACTTTCTTGGATTGGAGGCTTCATTAAATGAGCAACGGAAGAATCTCAGTAATGCATTGAGTAATGTGCCTGAGACTAGCGAAAGGAGCGTAACAAGGTCCCGTGCAAGCTTGCTCGTGAGGAGGAGTTGATGGTGGTCTTTTTTAGCCTTCCCGATGAACGAAAAGAGGGTTTCGTCAAAGATTTATTGAGTGGAGTGTTATACTAGTTATTTAGACATTTTATTATGTTACTTATTGAACGATGATATTGGGATTTTGTTTAGGATTTTTTGATGGAATGCATTACTACTTGATTAGACATTTTATTAAGTTATTGGTTGTTAAATGAAATTATGCATTATGTTATTGAATTTTATCATCACTTTATATTATTGAGTGAGGTGTTATACTAGTTGATTTAGTTTTGTTGGTTGTATTTTATTTTACACTACTTATCTTTAGATTTCATCAATTAAAATAAAGTTAATTCTAGAGAAATAAAAATATATATAAAAAAAAATAACTTACAAGTAAGAAAAAAAATTATATGAAAATTATAGTAAAAAAGAAGAAGAATATAATTATAAAAAATCTAGAGAAATATGTGTTAAAATTTTAATATAAATTGAATTTAAGTTAAATTTGAACATTTGGGGGTATTTAGGTCACTTTCTAATTATTTATTTCATTCTTAGATATATTCATAACATCAACCAAACATGTACATGGAATATTAAAAAATCATTCTATTCTCTTCCTTATTCCATTCCCTCATCTATTCTATTCCTTACTCTATTCCATTCCTTCAATCCAAACGTAGCATTAAGATTGCATTTTAAAGTATTGTTGCTGAAAAGTTTTTTATTTCTTAATATTTATCCTGTTCAGAGTTAATATTATTATATGCAATCTTATTTGAAAAGGAGTTTTTAAAGGAAACAGTTATTGGTATACCAACAAACTAGTGATTGGAATGAATCAAATCTTATTAGGTATTATTCTTTATTCCTTGATATTAGCTTTTTTAGTTTGACCATGTTACTATTTATTTGCTAGCTAATTTGATATATTTTATATCCGTTGGTCAAAGTCAGTTGCAAAAATCATGTGGTGTTTCAATTGTAGCCTAAGGCTTTTCTGATAAAATTTTTATAGCCGTTGTTTTTCTTCAGTATATATATTCCTCCTACTTGGCTAATTATTGGGTAGGAAAATTGAAACATATATCAGTCATAATTCAGAGATTATCAAGAGCTTTTAAAGTCTATTTTTAGCTACTCATTGTATTATTAATTATTTCCTCTTTGTTGAAAATTAAAGAGTCCAATATATTTAAAAAAATTTGTATTTATTTTTGAGGTCAAGCATTGTGTGACTTGATAGATCCAGTGGTGGATGTGTTTTGTTCAAAATGAGCTTTCAAGGTTGCAGAGGTGCAAAGTTCTCAGTGATGAGAAAGATTGCAGTGGTGCAAAAGGGCAAAGGTGTCCAGCGTAGTGGAAAGCTTTATTTGAACAAAGAGTTCTTTTTATTGTATTTAATTGAGTCTTAAAATTAATAAAAAGAATCTCCAATACTGGTTGGTATTGGACGTGGATTAAGCCATTAGAGGTTAATAACAGAACCACGTAAAAATCCTTGTGTCTGTATTTTATTTTTTCTTGTGGTTTGATCATTTAATTCTCACGTTGCATCTAAAACACATTCACATAAAAGTATATTGCTGATAGATATAGTATACTAATCCACACATTATCTTTTGTCTACATTATAACAAAGACATTGTTGTTTGTGTTATAAAATTATAGTGGATGTCTAGATTCATAGGATGTCTAGATTCATTCATATCTTGTAACTCCCATATTCATGAGATATAAAACTCATGACCTTTGAGTTTTATAACCTCCTAGTATTGATGTTAGTACATCTATAAAGAATATCATTTGTAAAGTGAATGTGATACACAAGAAGATTATGCAAACTCTCTCTTTTCTCTAATCATCCTTGTTCTTGTCATCTTTGTTCTTGATTTTAGTAAGATTAATCTTTTATAACACGTTATCAGCACGATTTGCTTCTCACTTTCGTCTTAAAGAAGATAATCATATTTAGTTTGTTGGTAAGAAGTAGAAGGTATATTTATCTATTATTTATACAAATTATTAGTATACTTTTATGTATGTGCTTCATATCATCTTGTGCCCATTTAATACATTAATGATTTTTCTAAGATCTTTACGGTAGGAAATACTGCTATTTCTGTTATTGTTTGAAATTTCAAACAACTTGGAAGGTTGGCTAGTCATCATGAGAAATATATTTACATTTTAGGATTACATAGATAGGTCCCCACCTGTAATTTGTTCACTGCATGATAGAATAAGAGTGGAAATTTAATATGCTGATTAACGTAATATTTACTCTCTGACCACATGATCATAATATTTGTATGGCTGAGATGGTTAATTAGTCTCAAAAACAGTAATCTGTAGCCTTTGAAGAAGGTCTTTCTTTTATCTAATATGTGCCAAGGTCTATGTGGTAACTGACCAAGTCTTGAAGGACTGATTGATGATTAATATACCCAGACAGTAGTTCTGGTGAGAAATGATTAAACATTGTCCAATAAATGACTAGAAAAGAGCTTTTGATTGCTGCATCAATAAAGTTGGTCCAAATAATGCTGCTCTTGTATTTTATTTTATTTATTTATTTCTCAAGAGTATATAGTTCTTGTGACTAACACTTCATTCAATTTGGATCTCTGACCTTATTCGCTTGTGATATACCGAATTTTCATATCAAGAATCTGTTTATGTGCATTCTGTTTATGAAACATATTACTAACACTTTGAATTGTATTGAGCGTTTGGTATAGTCCCCCTCTGGTTCGGCTGGGGTAGTGCTAAGAAGTGCAATGATATTCTTATGTCCAACTCCAGATTTAAATTCAGATAATCATAAGCTAGTAATGATAGTGTCACTTTCATGAAAAATTAAAAGTTGAGTACATTACAGTAAAAGACTCACTTGTCTTATGAAATGATTTAAAGGAAAGATTTTAAAAGTTCATTATAATTGGTTGCACCTGAAGTTGCAAGATTTTAAAAGTGTTGAGTGAAAAACACTGATGAAGACATGTTAGAGAAAATATTTATTTCATGCCTCGAATATGCTCCTGCAGCAGCAATATCGAGAGCATAAGTTTACAAAATATTTCCTGAAGCGATAAAGGAAACTATGTTTTCAGAAGTGAAATTATGTCTTCTAGTAGTTGTACAAAATAATGAGTTTTTGCTGAAATACCAACAATCTCGCACGACCGATTCTATTACATTCCCTGAAGTGAATGAAACCTCATTTGATAATTATAGAGGAAATTATGGTTGTGGTTGTGGTTGTGGTTGTGGTTGTGGTTGTGGTAGTGCGCATGAAAAAAAAAACAACATAGAAAAGGGATGTACCTGTCGTACTCCTAAATATTTGGTAGATTTGTACCAAGACTCCATAAAAGAAAAATAAATGAATGATCCTGAAGATCCCATGAATTATTTTAACTTTTCAAATGGAGTTGATATAACTAATTTTGATATCTATGGTTCCTTGATGATATGTTGATAGAAATATTCATACCAATTAATTATTTTTATTTCATTATATTATGACATTATAATAAGTATTTTTATTATATATTTTATTTATGTTTCAAGTAATAAAGTTAAATTTATGTTTTGCATATATGAAGTTGTATTGGTCAGAAGCTCATCAAACTTTAAAGGCTCTAGAAGAGCGATTATTCATCAAACATAATTGAAGACTCTTGAAAAGTGATTATTCATCAAATTTAATTAAAGTCTCTAGAAGAGCGATTATAATGTTTTCAAAGGGCACAAAACTTTGTATTGATGATTCTTTATATTCTTCTGAGACAAGCAGAAATTTGCTCAGCTTTAAGGATATACGTTATAATAGTTATTATATTGAAATCAATAACGAAGGCAGTGAAGAATTTTTTTTTTATTACTTCAATAGTATCGGGCCAGAAGCTCATATTAGAAAAATTGTATATTTTCTCTTCTGGGTTATATTATACTAAAATGAGAATAGTTGAAACACATGTTGTAATACACCAGAAGTGTGCAATATACCATAAGTGTTTGGATCCAAATGTTTTTATGATTTGGCATGATCATCTAGGATCAATAATGATGCATTAAATTATTGAAAACTCCCATGAACATCCTTTAAAGAACTAGAAAATTCCTTTACCTGTTAATTATATCAAAGTAAATTACTTACCAAATTATCATATTTAATTATTGTTATTTGGTGTTCATCTTCTAAGAAAGAATTCAGAGGAATATTTTTAAGGTATATTTTGAGGATTGTTATTTTAATAGTCTTCCCACCATTAGGGGGAGAAAAGTCGTTGCCTGAAGCACGACGTGAGATCATTGCCTGAAGCACGAAGGGAGATTAATTGAAATGTTTCAACGTTATTTAATCCTGATTCTCATACAAATCAATATGAACTAGAAGTTCAAATGATTATTCATTTGCAATGAATTGCAAATCAATTACCAGAATTATTCACCGATAATAAGAAAAGTGTGATACCTCATATTTTAGTTGTTAATATTCTAGAAGAAATTGAAGTCCTTGTAGGAAAATCAGTTAATACAGCAGTAAATTGAATCAAAGTCACACTTGAAACATGGAAGAATGACCGGTGTTAAAGATAAAATTTTCCAGAAGAAGAAAGTACAAGAAAAATAAGTTGCAGCCTATAAAGAGGCTATACCCATGAAACAGGCTACAAAAATTTATCAACCTATCCAAAACTTATGAATAAAAATCTCCTGTAAATAAAACTCATGAAGAGTTATCTCCTGAAGATGATGAGTTATCCCCTGAAGAGGATCAGTTACTTGAAAATAACGAGATCTCGATACATTATGTATATACAAGAGACATATATATTGGATAGAAATAAAATCGTTGTCGACAACATATTTTCATATAAATTTGCTATGGATATTACCAGAAGTAATGATCATATATATGAACCACAAATCGTTGATGAATGTAGAAATATTTGGCTAATGTAGAAAGAGGTGATTCAAGTAGAATTAAATTCACTAAGTAAATGTGAAATTTTTGGACCTATAGTCCGAACACCTAAAGGTGTAATGCCTGTTGAATACAAATGGGTATTTGTACGAAATAAGAAAAATTATATGGTACAAAGCGCAACTTGTAGAACAAGGTTTCTTCGCAGAGACATGGTATTAATTATGAAAAAACATGTGCTCCTGTAATAGACACAATTACATTCAGATTTTTAATTAACTTGGTAGAAAGAGAAATTAATGGATGTTGTTACGTACATCATATCTGTATGGATCATTATATAATTATATATACATGAAAATCTCTGAAGGATATAAAATGCCTGAAGCATATAATTCTACATCTCGAAATATATATTCTATTAAGCTACAAAGATCCTTATATGTGTTAAAGCAATCCATATGCATATTGTTGTATAATTGCCTAAGTGGATATCTTTTGAAAGAAGGATTTGAGAATAATCCAATTTGTGCATGCATTTTTATCAAAAGATCATAATCTGGATTTGCTATTATTACTGTATTTATTGATGAAAGATCTTGCTCCAGAAGAGTCGACAAAAACAACTAATTTAAGATGAAAGATATTGGTAAGCCAAATTTTTGTCTTGGCCTACAAATTGAACTATGGAATTCTTGCTCATCAATCAACATACACAGAAAAAGTCCTGAAGTAACTTTACATGGATAATGTTAATCCTTTGAGTACTCCAATGATGGGTTGGTCACTTGATATCAAGAAATATCCGTTTTGCCACAAGAAAATAATAAAGAAACTCTTGGTCCTGAAGTACCATATATTAGGTCCTGAAGTACCATATCTTAGTGCAATTGATATTTTGATGTATCTTGCAAATTTCACAAGACTTGATATAACATTTGCAGTTAACATACTAGCAATGTATAGTTATGCACCAACTCGAAGATATTGTAATGAAATTAAACATATTTTACGTTATCTTCGTGAGACTATTGATTTGAGATTATTTAATCCAAATGGTGATAGAACCAAGCATATTGAACCAAAATTATTTTATACACATGAGCCCCAGAAGAATGGCAATATTGATCATATGATAATTTGGTTGATATATTCATTAAGTCATTACCAACTATGATTTTGTAGAAGATGGTGCACAATATTGGCATACTTCGACTTAATGATATTTTTACCATGAACAATGGAAATTCTATGTTCTTATGAAGGGGAGTAAAAAGGATATGTGCTGATTGTACTCTTTTTCCTTTGCTAAGATTTTTTTTCCACTGGGTTTTCTTTTGCAATGTTTTAATGAGGCAATCCCAAGGCACTAGAAGTTTTACAAGAATATTGTACTATTTTCCTTCACCAATTTTTTTTCCCACTGGGTTTTTATTTGGTAAGGTTTTTAACGAGACATATTCTTAGAAAATTGCTACTAAAGAACTCCATCCATTATGTATGAAGACAATGCTGCATGTATAGCTCAATTAAAGGGAGGATACATCAAAGATAATCTAGCAGACCAACTGCAACGTTTAAAGGATTGTGTTACAATAATGGAATGCGACAGTTGAAGGACTTAAAGATACATTCATGAGGGGGAGCTAATACGCGCTGCACTCTTTTTTCCTTAACCAAGGTTTTTTCCCATTTGGTTTTTCCTTGTAAGGTTTTTAATGAGGCAGCTTTCAATGCGTATGGCTATACAATAGACATCCAAGGGGGAGTGTTATAAAATTATAGTGGATGTATAGATTCATTCTTATCTTGTAACTCCCATATTCATGAGATATAAAACTCATGACCTTTGAGTTTTATAACCTCCTAGTATTGATGTTAGTACATCTATAAAGAATATCATTTGTAAAGTGAATGTGATACACAAAAAGATTATGCAAACTCTCTCTTTTCTCTAATCATCCTTGTTCTTGTCATCTTTGTTCTTGATTTTAGTAAGATTAATATTTTATAACAGTTTGTCTGTTTTAAGTTTAGTAGCAGAAAAATTAAAATTAGTCTTTGTTAATCACTTTGTAGCTCAAACACCTATTCACCCTCCTTTTAAGTGTGCAATTACACGAAATTACAGCTTGGACCATTACCTTTGCTTACGGATGCACATAGATCCTATGAAATTACAACAATATATCTACCGATACAAAAATAGAAGATTACCCAAAGGGCTTGTTTGTGAGTTTTAATTAATATTTTTTCTATAGGTTTTATTACTTTGGAGTTATGATGAATTCAGTACATAATATATATACAAACCATAGTCATCATCTATTATATAATATGCATGATCATCCAGTAGTATTTATTTTAACAAGTTTCACACCGCATTAAAATCTGAAAACAAAATACATAAACATCCACAAACGAACAAGTGAAAAACAAACACCAGCAATATCATCTCTAGGCTAGCTATATATTCACCAATCTTCATCTTCTCAATTTTGATTTTGACTCCACATTGTCATCCTCCTCCACAATCGATGCCAAATATGAGCGATTATCCGAATTCCTCACTGAACAATTCGCCCGAATTTCCCCATGTTTACCTCCCAACACACTAAGCTGCCCCATATTAAGCATAGCATGCACAAACTTGTCAAAAAAGAGCTCCTGGTCAAGAGCAAAGCTCTTGACAATGTCCCGATCCGATACAAAAAGGCCTTGTCGATTCATGAGATCAACGTAATACTTGTTATCGAACGAGTTTGGAGTTCGAATGTCTAGGATAGTTGTGTTGGTGGAATTTGATGTAGGGCATATTTCTTTGAGGTCTTTTGATACAAACCTTAGCCCTTTGACCCACCTTGAAAAGCTAGCTACTCAAGGGGAGAGGCTAAGGCCTATATCAACCCACATCATGTCGCATTTGTAACCGATGTGGGACTATTCCTTACGGTCTAGTATGGAGTTCGCATCATTTTTGGCTAAGGTTTCGTCCATGGTTGGATCTTGGGTCGGGTAGAGTCTCGGGGTGAAGGAAGTGCAGTGGCTGAGGCCAATGGTGTGGCCACCGGAGAGGGCTACAAGGTCGGTGTCGTCCAGATTTTTGGTGGCTAGGGAGGTGAGAAGGGCACTTGTGTTGAATGATGGTGGAGGAATGTTGTCTAGTGTTGTGTTTCTTGTGGCAAAATTTACTCCATCTCTTCTTCCTAATGGGATATCATAGTCCGGGCCACCTGACTACAAAATAACAAATCAAAACTCAAGTTACTACAAAAATACACAAATTGTAGGGAGTGATCTATAGAAATTATGAGATTATATATGGTGAACTCATCTTAATATTATATGAGTAGTGACATGATGTTGAAGAGAAAACATTTAATTTTTATTTTTCATCTTTTATTTGAATAAAACGTATTTATAAAATATTACAATGGACGGTATAAGACGTGTTGACTTTTTTAACACTTTAAAGCCAATGTTTGATATTGATCACTCCATTTAATTAATTTAAGACTCAATATTATATGCACAAACTAAAACAAGCTAGCTAGCTATCTTCTCAAATATAATTGCTACATGAAAATAAAGATTAATATCAGAATTCTGAGGAAGTACATTACAAGATAAATTAATGCAAATTAAGTGTGAATGAAACTACACAAATTCAATACACACACACACACACACACACACACACATATATATATATATATATATATATATATATATATATATATATCCAAGTGAAATGTATATGGATCGAGTTTTTACCAGAAAAACAGCATCACGGGCAGCAAGGGCGGTAATATCAGCACATGAGACAACCCTTCCACACTCATCGTGCACGAGCTTTCGAAGATCATTAATGATCTCAAACGCCTTGGCCCTAAGGCTCAGATTTGGAGGTGCATTTTGTTCACTTGGTCCACTGGCTGATCCATCAAGTAAAACTGAACCATCGCATCCCTACATCATATATACATGGAAATTTAGTGAAATAATAGGTGTTAAAGTCCCCAAAATATAGTAGTGCAATAAATATTGAATCCGGCCTTGCGAGGATATAGGTTTGGCTTGCTTAAACCCGACTCTACTTAGTTTGAATTCTCATTTATCGAGTCAACCTCGAACATGTTAATTTAATTAAACATGTAGATCGACTCTGTTAAAAAAATTTAAAGTAAATTTTTGGTAATTAATTATTAATTTAAGTATTTTTTTTGGAGGGATCAGGGATGAAGTGAGGATTAATGTATTTGAGAGTTTCAATATCTAAAACATTGTAGAACATGCTTGTACTTAATATCCTTCTCGAGTCTTCCACCAACATTTAGAACTTTCATTTTTCTAGCAATGCTCATAACTAAGTTAGAATTTTTGAACCTTCCAAACCTCCACCTACTTTGAGCTTCTAGACCCTTCTCTAGTCAACTATAAATAGATCCCCCACCACCCAAAATCACCAAGTCAACACAAACACAATCAACAACAACAACAACTATCATTGCAAGCTTGATCCTACTTTCTCTTTTGTAAACTCTCTCTCTTGTAAGCTTTTGGTTATAAACTTGTAACTTAGATTCCTCCATAATAATATAAGTATTTTTTCTCTTCCCTCATTTTTTGAAGCTATTTTCTAATTTCTTCAACTTCGATTGTGAATCTTGGGCTAGTGAAAATTTATTTTTCACTATATTTTTATTTTTTTTAATATATGTGTAAATTGTACTTTGTTTATTTATTTTTTGTTAATTTGGAGTGAGAGTTGAATCGAGGATCACTTACTTTGCAAGAAAGCTGGGGTACCAACTGAGCCAAAGTCAGTTAGCTACTTTGTTCATCTTTTGGAGACGGATGGAGTGAGTTAACCTATTTTTTTAAATATATTTAAGAAGAAAAAAGAGTACGTAGACCTATGGTTTTAAGTATGTGAGACAGTTAATAATTACACCCTAAATTTGTGGGACTAATTGCCAACTCTATTAAATTAAACTACAGCTACTAGGTAGTACGATGATATTTCAATAATTTATCGGTACATCTTTTTCTTTTATCTAATTTCTTGAACAAGATCTTATCCTTAAACATGCAAAAAAATTGACTATGTGGGGCTGTAGGCTCTGTTTGAGATAGATCTTTTGTTTTCATTTGTTTTTATTGCTCATATTTTGGAGGATATTAATTCCTCTGTAAGTTTTTCTTGTATATGATTCTGTTCATTCAAAAAATATTTTATTTACCAAGCAAAATAATAATAATAAAAAACAAAAAACATTTACCCAAGTGCAGCTTAAATATGCTGATGGGTTGGCATGATTAACAACAGATCACGGATCAAGAGCATCAGATAAGTTTTCCTAAACAAAATTTCATCAATATAATATTATTTTTTTGGACATCATAGATATATTATTTAAGCACCGATAAATTACTACTCCCTCTATCTAATATCTAAATTAGAGATACAATCTGATTTTTCAAAATTAATATGCAAAGCTCTAAAATATTAAGCTAATCCATACTATGAGGCCTTGCCATAGTTGGGTGTGCTTTTGAGAGTAACAAATATGAAAACTAACGCTACTTTTTTAGTCAATTTATAATATTTATTGTTTATACTTAAATTAAATATATTGTATCATTTGTAAATGAGTCTTTATGAGAAAGAGTAGAGCAGATAGTAATGTGGAGGCTTATAAGGCCAAACTGATTCAAAAAGTTTCAAACAAAGACAAGAAGTTGATTATGATCAAATCTTTTCATCGATAGCAATGATTAATTCCATTCAGATTTTGCTTGCAATATCAGCTTACTACGATTATGAGATCTGACAAATGGAAGTGAAAACGACATTCCTCAATGAAGAACTAGAAGATGATGTATATATGATACAACCAGAGGAATTTGTCTTTAAAGGTGGATCAAATCAAGTTTGTAAGCTTTACAACGATCCATTTATAGATTGAAGCAAATATCTTGAAGATGAAACATTCGTTTTGATGAGACAATCAAAGAGTTTGATTTTATAAAAAACGAGGATGAATCATGTGTGTACAAAAATGTTAGTGGGAGCGCTGTAACATTCTTAATATATACTATATATATGTTGATGATATACTACTTATTGAGAATGACATATCAATGTTACAATCATTAAAGATAACTATCTAAACACTTCTCCATGAAAGACTTGAGAGAAGAATTTTATATTTTAAGAATAAAGATCTATAAAGATAGATCGAAAAGGATGATTGGTTTGACCCAATGAACGTACATTGATTCGATATTGCTAAATATGTTTAGCATGGAAAACTTCAAGAGAGGTCTCATACCGATGAGCTATGGAGTGCATGTTTTTAAGAAATTATCCCTTAAGACATTTAAGGAGAAATATTGCATGAGTAAGATCTCTTATGCTTCGGCTATATGATCATGTATGGAGTGATATGGGCCTAATGTTGCCTACACGTTTAGTGTCAAAAACATATATCAGGCCAATTCTAGAGAAGAACAATATTGGAAGATAATGAAAAACATCTCGGAGTACTTAAAAAAGAACTAAGGTTATGTTTCTTTTTTATGGTGGGTCTGATTTGAAACTAGAGAGTTAGACAAATTCAAGTTTCCAAACTGACTATGATGACAACAAATCCATTTTAGGTTACGTGTTTACATTGAACGGTGGTGCAATGAGTTGGAAGAGTTTCAATCAGCAAACAACTGTTGATTCAGTGATAGAAGCAGAGTACATAGCTACAAGTGAAGCTGTAAAGGAGGCTGTTAATTTGGATGAAGAAGTTTATATATTACAAAACGTAAAGTGGTTCTTAGCATTTAAGGATCAGTGCCTTTATATTGTGACAACACTAAAGATGTTGCACATGTCAAGGAGCCTAGGTCTCATAAAAAATCCAAACATGTATTGCGGTGCTTTCATTTGATTAGAGAAATTATTGAGAGATGAGATGTCACTATAGATCGAGTAAACTCTGTAAACAACATTGCATATCCATTTACTAAAGTATTATCTCAATAACAATTTGAACGCTACTTAGAGAAAATGGGTATTAGATACTAGAGCGATTGACTTTAGTGCAAGTGAGAGATTGAAAGTAGTATGACCTCAAGCCAATCACATTTGATGTGATAGAGCATTTACTTTGAAATCTTATGCATTTATTAATAAAATAATTTATTTATTTAAATGCATTTATTTATCTATATTTAATTGTTATAATTAATTGATGTGACAAACCCGTAGTTTGGAGCAATACTTTTAGAATCATAATGAAATTATACTAATGAGATCTAAAATCTAGATAGCTAAAAAGTAGAATATTCCTAGTCATAGGATCACTAATATGGGGTTAGTGAATTCGGACATATTATTACATGTTATGCATGCTCTTTTGAAGAAAATGATTGATCTTATAATCATTTGCGCGTAGACACTAAAATAAATATGTATATGTTTATTAAAGAATAAGTTTACTGAACGTAACTCGCTTAATTAATGAACACCTAATGGAGTTTTACATACTTGTCAATATAAGTTCCTATACTGATAGTATATAGTACAAGTGGTCATTAGACTTGATATCATCATAGTACCTTGGGTATACTGAGTTTTATTTTTTCATATTCCTTAAGACTTTTTGGGTATATAAAATGGTATAATAACGTGTACATGGAGGTAATAACGTGTACTTTTCGGGTGTAATAACGTGTACATGGAGGTAGGTGATTAATAAAGGATCTACCACTTCTAGTAAAGAGAGATAATGTCATATGCGATTCGATCAGTGACAATTTGGTTTATTTGGTCGAATTCCATCATTTAGGCCTTCAAAATTGCATGTAAAAATTTGGTTTATTTTCTGGTTACTAAAATTATATAATTTGGTTTCTTGTCTCAATATTGATTTAACATTTTTACGATGTTTATTCAGTTGTTAGACAATGGCTATTGACAATAACCAATACAACAAATTTAATTGTTTACAGGAATATATAATTGTTTACTGCTAGTAACTATTAACCACATGGTTGGTAACATTTTTGATGGTGTACAGTAACCAAAATTGATGTTGATTAATATTTTAATTTTTGATTCCATCATGAGTTATCAATATAAAGTAAACATATACATTGAACAATTGGTAACTGTTCTGAAATATTTTTATGTAAATTTGGTTATCCATCTAAAATAAAATGGTTACCTCTATATTTATATTTAGTTATTAACTGGCATAGACCATTTCCAAATAACTTTTATAACTAAGTAATTTAAAAGTATCCATCAGCTAGATAAATGGGAACCCTCACATGTACATTAAGCACTTGATAACTGTTCTGATATAAGTTTTTAATTATTTGGTTACTAACAAAACTAAAATGGTTACCCTTATATGCAGGTTTGGACACCAACTGCAAATCTCAAACTATTTTTATTTTAATATGAGATCTATAAATGACTATCATATATATAAATGGGAACTCTAAGTTGGAGTTTCTTATTCCATCATAATGACAGGGTATAAATAAAATATATACATTTAACACTTTATAATAGTCCTCATACAAACTTATAATTATAATAAAACAGTAACCACACAATTATATGATAGTAACTGTAGCAACAGTTTTAATGGTAACCAAAAGCAGAAACATCATGTAATGAAATTCATTTAGGCAATTCATGTATACTAAACAATTACATATTAACCGTAATAAAAATAAAATAACCAAAATCCCACATTGAGGACACAATGATAGTAGCCAAACCATAATATAACAGTAACCAAAACATAATAAAGAAGTAACCAAATAGTTATATAAAAGTAACCATAACATGTTTTAATGGTAAACAAAACAGACACGACCTGTATATCAAACCCAGTTTAGGCAACCTATGTATACTCTCACATGTACATTTAACATTTGATATATGTCATGATACAAGCTTGTAAATATCTGGTTACTACCAAAAAATAAAATGGTTACCCTTCTATGCATGTTTGGTTACCAATTGCACCTTTCAAACAATATATCAGACACAACTTAGAAGTAACAAATACGAACCAACAAACAATGTCAAATAATTGATAATATAATCAAATATGTAATCCCATTTACATAAGCTCCAATAAACATTACATATTTACTAACCATAACAAATGGTTATGGATATCCAACAAAAACCAAAGTACGAAAACACAATTCGTAAGGACAAGACAACAACAACCAAGAACTAATCAAAATCATTACAAATCTTCCCGAAACTTTAGCTTTTTGATACAAGCTATTTTCTTCTTCATGATCGCTTCTCATTCTTTAGAAAAGACTTCGATTATTATGTATGAACTCGTGGGAGGAAGAGAAATACCTTGGGATTAGTGAATAGAGAACCCATTAACCATATGTATCATATCATAATATAACATTAACTATACCATAATAAAGCGGTGACTAAAAAATTATATTATATAATCTAATTGTAACCAAAATATAAACAACATGTAGTACAAACCATTTTATGTAGTAAACAAAAACAGTTATATATAATATTAACCAAAACATAATTTAATTTAAAGGTCACTAAAACAAAAACATGTATACCAAAAAATATACTAAAGAAGTAATCTAAAGCAGGTTATGTGATGGTAACCAAACCATGTTTTAATGGTAACCAACACATAAATAACATGTAGACCAAACCAGTTTAGTCAACCAATGTATACTAAACAAATACATTGTAACCAAAACAACATATAAAAGTAACCAAAAACCCAATTAAAGGAAAAGAATGGTATCCAAATCATAAGCTAAGCAAAACAGTTATATGTTAGTAGAATGATTATATGTATACCAATGAAGTAACCAAAGCAGTTTATATGTTAGTAACCAAAATATATATTAATAGTAACCAATACATAAACAACATATAGACCACACATACGTTTAGTCAACCCATATATACTAAGCAAATACATGGTAACCGTAACAACAAAAAAATAGTAACCAAAATCCCAACTCAAGAAAACAAAATAGAATCTAAATCTGAAATTAACAATAATAAAAAACATACTAAAAAAGTAACCAAATATTTATATGATAGTAACCAAAACATGTTACTCTATATCATAAAAATGGTAACCAATACATAAACAACATGTACACCAAAACCAGTTTAGTCAACCATGTATACTAAGCAAATACATGGTAACCATAACAACATAAAAAAGTAACCAAAATACCAAATCAAGGTTACAAAAATGATATCCGAATCACAAATTAACAGTAACCAAAACATAATGCAGAAGTAACTAAACAGTTATATGATAGTAACACTAACAAAATTTAAATTAACACACCTTTAAAAATTATATGATAATAGAACAACATGTATGCTTTCTGATCCAAAACCTTTTTTTCACTAAAATGAACAACCTGTGAATCAAGAAGTGCAACAAAAGTAAATTAAAAAATAATTAACTAATTAATTTACGCCACCAAACAAAGAAGACTAATCAGTAGAAAAAAAATGAAATATTAGTAGAAATATCAGTACAAAAAAAAAAATAAAAAAAATAAAAATATCAGCCCTAATTAATAGAAAAAAAGAAGACTAATTAATTAATGATGAAGATGAAGAAAAAGAAGAAATACCAGTAGAAATAACAATACAAAAAGAAGAAGAAATATCAGTAGATGAAGAAATATTAGATGAAAAATATCAGTAGATGAAGAAATACCATAGAGATGAAGAAGAGATTTGACGACAAGTTGAGAGACCGGCGGTCATGCTTGCCATGACGAAGTTGAGAGAGACCTGGTGTTGCGGAGGCGACGACAACGGAAGAAGATGACAACGAGATGCTTGAGAGAGCAGAGAGAAGTAGTAAAGAGAGAGAGAAATAATAAGGCGGATGAGAGAGAGAAAACTAATTTGTTATATCAACCCATTAATACTAATCCCTTAATTTAAGGACTTTTAATTGTATTAGGTTTGAAAATAAAAATGATGAAGTGTAGTATTTTGTAATTATTTTATAATCGTATGATTTTTGTAATTATTTTCAAAATGTACTAATATATGTAATTGTCCCTCAAAAAAACTAAGAATTTTCTCTGAACAAAAGAGCATAAATACAAAAGAATACCAAATATAATAACCGATTATTTCAATATTTTTAAAGCATCATTCAGATATCACATTATCACTAATTCAAAAAAATAATCAGTTCAAAGACATAATATCATCAACAGAGGGGTGGATAATATCATCAACAACTCCTCTTGAATAACACTCACTTATAATGGGCAAATTATAAATAAAGAAGCATAAAATTTTATAGTTCGTAATGGAATGTAACTCTACATGAATTTCAAATAGTTTCACGAGAGATCAATCGTGGGGGTGACATATCCAAGCTATGACAAGAGTTAACCTGTTTGGTTATTCTTCAAATAGTACCCATGGTAGATAGTGTAAAACTCAACATCTTCCCAGTAAGAGTTTACCTATTTTCTTTTGTATTATATTGGCTATATTATGACCTCAGTCTTTAACTGTCAAATTTTAATACCAATAAGTAAAGTACTCATAACCCATAGTCAATTAATAGAGATAATCGTAAAGTCTGCACTAGCCAGATTAAGAGAAAAAATGGAATTATACATATTTGCAAAGAAACACAAGAATGAGTAAAGACATAATTATGATGGACAAATGCATAGACTAACAAGGATTGAAATTAATTGAGACATATTGAAGTAATTATTTTTTAATTTATGTGAACTGGTTGGTATTTTTTTTAAATGTACATATTAAAATTTTTAGTAGTGTTGGATCTAGTTTTACTTATGTAATAATTTTATTTGTAAAAATTTTAAATATTTTAGAGAATGATTCTACATAATCAATTATACTCATCCATTAGAATAAAACTAGCCATGCATTGATTGTATAATATAAGAAAAAGGGGCCCTAAAAAATTTTGGGCCTAAAGCCCGGGCACCTTGGGCTTTAGCCCAGGGCCGGTGCTGTCCTTTTAAATTGTCACCTATTTTCAAAGTCGTCGCTAAATTTCATTTTTCGCCAGTTAGGTCCTTAAAGTGGTATTTTTTTGGCGTTTTCGTTCCTTCCACCCGATTTAACCCAACCCGACCCATTTTCATCAAATTTTGACCCAATTTGACCCAACCCTAAATTTTAAGATGTTAAAATAAAATATTTTTTAAAGAATACTAACTATAATCAATATTTTATAATAAATTATTATTTTAAAAATAAATTAATATTTTAAGTAATTTTAAAATAATAATAATTTAAAATATTTTAAAATAAAATAATTATTTTAAAAATAGATATTTTTAATATTTTAAAATAAAATATAATTTTAAAAAACTCTAATAAAAAATATATTTAATATTTTAAATATAAAAAATATTTATGCTTTTTAAAATAATATTTTATTTAAATTTTAAATATAATTTTAAAACAATAATTATATTTAATATTTTAAAATAAAATGTTTTGAAAATAATAATTATTTTTAACATTTTAAATAAAAATTATTTTTTAAAGACATAAATATTTTTATATTTAAAATAAATATAATTTTTAAAAAGTTATAAAATAACTATTAGTTTAAGGAAAAAAATATTAGAATTTTTTTAAAAAAAATGAGTAAATTTCATAAAATATAGATTCAAAAAAATAAATAAGAAAATAAACATTGTTTTTTTTAAAAAAAGTAGATTTTTTTTCATTTTTATGTAAAACTTTATTTTCGGAAAAAAGTTAATATTTTTACCATTATTATATGTATTCTTAATATTAGAATTTTAGAAAACAAAAACTAAAATTATAAATTAAAATACAAAAAATAGTAAAAGATATAAAAAAACTAATTCATTTTTTAAAAAATAAATAAATTAAAAGTATTAAAAATAATTATTTTTTTCAGGAAAAAATTGAATTGTTTTTTTAAAAAATGAGTAAAGTTTTATAAAATTTATATTCAAAAAATAAAACAAAACCTTATTTTCATATAACAAAAATACTGTTTTTTTAAAGATGTGTAAATTTTGATAAAAATAATAAAGATTTAAAAAATTTAACTTTACTTTTATATGTATCTTATTTTGTGAAACTTTACTCATTTTTGAAAAAACAAAAGTTTCTAATATTTTTCCTTAAAATAATAGTTATTTTAAAAATAATATTTTATTTTAAAGATAAAAATAATAATTGTTTTAAAAAGAATATTTTATTTAAAAGATTTATTATTTTCAAATTATTTTATTTTAAAATATTCAATTAAATTATTATTTAATTTTTTTAAAAAATATTTAAAATAATAATTGTTTTTAGAATATATTTTAATTTAAAATTTTAAATATAATTATTATTTGAAAAATTATATTTTCTTTTAAAATATTAAAATAACTATTTTAGAAATAATTATTTATTTTAAAACTAATTATTATTTTAAAATATTTAAAATATTAATTTTATTTTAAAATATTAAAATTGAAGTTGGGCAAACTTAGTTGGTTTGGGCATACACATATGTTATATCAACTATCTAATTCCCCACCCCCCCCCCCCCGCCCCCCCCCCCCTCCCCTCTTCCATTTCTAGATTTCAAAAGCAATCAGAATTGATAAGTTTCACTGGCTTAACCACGTTAAAAGTAAAGGTAGATGTAAGACCCCGAATTTTATAAAATAAAAGTATTTAATTTTTCTAATAATTCTTTGTTCAATAAATGGTTAAATTGATAAAAGTTAAAGTTAAGGGTGATATATGAATTTTTTTTTTTTTCAAAATACTAAGTGGTTATAAAATATTCATTGTTGTTTGGGAATATTCGTTTAGTCGTGGAATATTCTTTTCGCTTGGGAATATTAAATTTATCACGCAACCATTTGTGGACCCCATAATGTAATAACCGCTCGGATGAAGAAAACGATAAATTTGAGTTTTTATAAATAACACAGTAGTTATTACCAATTAACACTTTGTTGGAATACACCGTGGTTAAAGTAAAGTAATACGCGTTGTTGCACAGTAGCACACAGTTTTGCACAACATTTTTGAATTATTGATTCTTACGTGAGAAGGCACTACTCAATAATTGTTACAATAATTACTGTTCAATATTTTATTTTATTAGTTCAATAATTGCTGCGTTGATATTTTAAATTATTGTTGTTCAATAATTGTCACTGCACAGTATTTTCCATTATCAGATCAATAATTCATATTATTTGAATAATATTATTAGATAGCATTATTGCCAATGTCTAGAAAGTTCTATCAATGAGAGGTTTGGTTACCTAATTGCGCACCAGTAAGGAGAAATCCTTATCAGAAAGCCCCCTCTTTCTTGGGAACTGTCTGGTTGTCATTATTGTGATTCTGTAATATTATTTGTGAATAATTAATTATTGATTTATATGATAAAGAAATATTTATTTGATGTGGATATAAATGATGACTTTATTTATGTGGTTATAAATGAAAGAGTTAATGTTGAGGTATTTTATCGGTATTTTGTTTGATTGGAGGTATTAAAAGATCAAATCGATTGTTCTTTGACTTTATTGTGTGAGTTATAATTTTAATCTGATCATTGGATTGTTGTAATTTTTGGATATGTTATACATATATAAGTTGAGTATATGTTCATAAATTTTGAACCTTTAAAAATGAACGAATGATTTGTTATGAATTTTAAGAGGTGATTGATTCGGAAATTAGGTTTATAAATGATTTTGATGGAAAATTCTAGAAATGGGTGGGCCCCACTTTTGGTTGTTGGGGAAGATGGCTGATTTTTGGTGGGTGAAATAGTAGCAGGTAAAGCCATCAGGTAGCAGGTCAAGTCTGCTTCGGCGTGCTAACATTTTCCTATAAATAAAGGGCTAAATTAGAATTGAAAAACACACCAGAATTCATAAGTTTTCTCTATTTTTCTCTCTAGATTATCGAGTGTATTTTGTGAGTATTTAGATACTTGGTGAGTTGCTATTCATCAGTGCAAGTTTCCTTCAGTGTCATATTCGATATCCAGTCAGAAATACTGCTCTTTGAGGTAAGGGATAGTAAGGGATTTTAAGGGATTGTAAGGGATGTTTTTTCGTAATGATGTTATTCTTTCAATATCATTATACCGAAATATTGGTATGGATTTTATTGTAGAATTTCTACCTTTTTTATGTCGGGATTACTATTCACGTTTACGACACTATTCACATATACAGCACTATTCATGTATATGGCACTATTTACGTATATGACATTATTTACGTATACGGTACTATATACGAATACGGAGTATTATTCACGAGTTACTATTCATGAGTTACTATTCACGACAAAAATTAGTTTCTTTTTCTGACAAAATTATCGTTGATTTATGATTGTTGCTCTTGAAAATAAATGCAGTTGTTGATCATATTGTTTTTATTATCATATATAACATTTTTATAACCCTGATGTTGAATTTTTCTTTCACTTGAGGGTAAATATGGGTAGATTATTGGTATGATCGTGACTATGGGTTCTCTTTGGCCAGTAGTGCAAAGATGAATTGTTAACTGGTCTGATCATGACCATTGAATTTATAATTGAATATCTTTAGCTTAAGTGTAAAGATGAATTGATTAACATGGTTATAATTATTGTTTATATAAATTCTGAAATAAATATATATTTCTTTGAGATATGAATATATTTGGCCTGTAGTGCAAATATGAACCGTTAATGAATATATTTGGCCTGTAGTGCAAATATGAACTGTTGACGAATATCTTTGGCCTGTAGTGCAAAGATGAATTATTGATGAATATCTTTGGCTCGTAATGCAAATATGACTTGTTGTTGAATATCTTTTGCATTCAGAAAGTGCAAAGATGATTTAATAATGAATATCTTTGGTAGTAGTGTAAAAGATAAATTTATTAGTATGATTATGAACATGAACTGTGATTTGGTATAACCATGATCTTTGATGTTTCAGGTGATGAAAATTATCTTTGTCCTGGATGAGAAAAGGAATTTAGAACTACAATTACGATTATAAGTTATACATGTGATTGTGGACAGGAACTGTTGATTAATGTTACAGGGATAAAACATTGTTGGTGAACTTTTAATGTGGAGAAGATAATAAACTTTATGGTCTATTTGACTCTTCTAATGGATTGCTCGTTCCGCTGCAACTATGGTTGAAAAATTTTATCATCTACTATATGTTCTAAATCTCTGATTTATTACTGATGAAGGCTATTGATAAATTAATTATCTTTAGTCATGATATTCTTTACTGGGTTAGTTGTGCTCACCATTCTGTTTCACAATTCCTTTCAGGAAATAAGAGTGTAGCTGGGTCAAGCGGGGGTAACAGGGGAATAGAACGGTGGTCATCATTTAGTAGTTATATTTGGTGAATCAAATAGGGTGAGACGAACCCAACGTTGGAAGAGTGTTTTGCCACTATCATACAAGATGTCTAATAACACACAATCTCGTGTCATCATAAGACAGGGCTGTGCACATCCACTTGCTGAGTATATCTACGAGCACTACCTATATGATCCTGGTGTTTGGTTGAAGTATAACTCTCAATTAGAGACAGTGGAGATAATAATATGTCAAGAGAAAACTCACAATTGAAAATAATATGATAGTAATCTTCTCGTTTTTCTTTGGGGTCTATTGGGTCAACCAAGGATAATTCTGTGGGCATATGATATCTATCATAACCTAGACGCATGGCCTCCCATGTCCGAAGGTTTCTTTGAGCATTTTCCAAAGATTCTAATTTCTAAAACAGTTTTTGACTGTACCTTTATGTAAGGTGTCATTGTGACGTGCTGTCCAAGGTTGGGATGAGAGTCACAGTTAGTATATATTTGTATCCAAACTCACAGCATATGTGTTGTTGTATTTTGCACGACCATTGTTGTAATAAAGTTGTAGTTGTTTTCTGTACCATGTATTTGGCGACTCAGAATGGGTTGGATGGAATGGACCTATTTTGGGGTTGTCACAATGGAGGAGGAGTAATAGGGTTTAGGGGAATTGTTGCTATTATTGAAATTAATTTATGGTTTTGAAGATGTAATTGATAGATAGGGAAGTATAGGGATGTGTTGGTGCATGACCCATTTTTACTAAATTTGTTGGGATAGAAAAGAACATATCAAGGTTATTGATCGTTGGTAATTTGTTTATATTAATTTGTTGGCTATTGATCGTTGCTTTTTTTTTCTAGACCTGGTTGTGATTGAGTTAGGGGTTTGATGTATTCTTGGTATTATATGGATATTCAGATTTAGATGTAAGGCAGTGTGTGTTTTTGGTGAATTAATTTGTTTATATTTAATACCAACAGTGTTAACGGTAAGAACTACGCCGTTATTTATAAAAACTAAAATTTGTCATTTTCTTCATCCGACAGTTATTCTGTTATGGGGTCCATTAATCGGTATTGCCGCCGCACGCGAATATTCCCGACAACAAGAATATTCTACGACCAAACGAATATTCTCCGACAACAAGAATATTCTATAACCCTTCATGTATTTTGAAAAATTTATATATATCACCCTTAACTTTAAATTTTTATCAATTTAACCATTTACTAAATAGAAAAATTGAATACTTTTATTTCATAAAATTCGGGGTCTTACAATCACCCCTCCTTATGAAATTTTGTCCTCGAAATTTACGTACCTGGTATTTCAAAGAGTTGAGAATACTTTGCTTTCATCTCAGATTTCATCTTCCCTATCATCATGATTTCTCCATTGCTCATCTCTTGTATTTCAGATATCATTCTAGAATACAGCTTTAAAACAAGGGTTAATTGAACAAATTAACATTTACATAATATCCCGATATTATGACTGACCAACAAATAAGCTTAGGTAGGACACACTAGCGAATGATTTACTCATCTCTCCCCTCCTAGTTCTATTCTCCGATCTTTGCCAGAAACCATATCCCTAAGCTCTGATACCAAATATAACTACTAAATGATGACCACCGTTCTATTCCCCTGTTACCTCCGCTAGACCCAGCTACACTCTTATTACCTGAAAGGAATTGTGAAGCAGAAGGGTGAGTACAACTAGCTCAGTAAAGAATATCATGACTAAAGATAATTAAATTATCAATAGCCTTCATCAATAATAAATCAGAGATTTAGAACATTTGGTAGATGATAAAGAGAAATATCATCATTAGGGTTATAAAAATATTATATATAATAGTAAAATCAATATAATCAAAACATCTAGATTTAATCTCAAGAGTAATATTCATAAATCAACTATAATTTGGTCAGAAAAAGAAACCAATTTTTCCGTGAATAGTAACTCATGAATAGTAACTCCGACATGAAAAAGGTATAAATTCCATAATAAAATTCATATCAATATTTCGGTATAATGATATTGAAATAACATTTCTTAAACTTATAAACAATTTATTTTAATTGTTTAACTAAATAATGTATTTAATCATTCTAAAATGCCAAACTCATAAAATTTCATCACCAATAACCAAAACCCTCATCAAAAATCTGCATATAACTCATGTATGATTCTCAAGCCATAAAATCATATTTTTCAATTTTCTTACTTCACATAACATATTTAATTCATTTACTCATAACTAGTCCATTTTCATAAAAAATATCAAATCAGTTCCAAAAATATTTCTTTTCTGGGATTTAGCGAATATAGTCTCATATTGAACATATATTTTTTCTCTAATTTTTAAAATTCATTTACTATTTTCATATATGGCCAAAACCTCCGAATATTTAGATATTTATCATAAATTGTACTTTTATCTAAAAAATCTGAAAATTCACAGAATAATAATCGATATTATATAGATGTACTCCCAATAAAAATTTCATCAATTTTGGAGTTAACCACAAGGAGTTATAAGCGGTTACTTTTAAAATAATATTTTCTCATAAAATTCACAACTCTTCATCTATACATCCAAAAATCGCCATTTTTGGACACAATCAAGAAAACTCATCAAATTATCATTTTAAATTTTTCCAAAATTTTGAAGGTCGAGAAAAATTATTTAAACCGAAAAAAACATAACAACCCTTAAAATCCCTTACTATCCCTTACCTCAAAAGAAGAAGACTTACATTTGGATATCTGGATATATATTGAAGGAAACTTGCACTGATGAATAGCAACTCACCAAGTATCTAAATACTCACAAAATATACTCGATAATCTAGAGAAAAAAAGAGAGAAAACTTATGAATTCTGGTGTGATTTTCGATTTTAACTTAGCCCTCTATTTATAGAAAAATGTTAGCACGCCGAAGCAAACTTGACCTGCTACCTAATGGCTTTACCAGCTACTATTTCACCCACCAAAAATCAGCCATCTTCAGTAACAACCAAAAGTGGGGCCCACCCATTTCTAGAATTTTCCACCAAAATCATTTATAAACCTAATTTCCGAATCAGTCACCTCTTAAAATTCATAACAAATCATTAGTTCATTTTTAACGGTTCAAAATTTGTGGACATATACTCAACTCATATATGTATAACATATCCAAAAATCACAACAATTCAACGGTCAGATCAAATTATACTCACGCAATAGAGGTTTAAGAACACCGATTTAATTTTTTAATACCTCCAATCCGACAAAATACTGATAAAACACCTCAACATTAATTCCTTCTTTTATAACCACATAAATAAATCCATCATTTATATCCGCATCAAATAAATATTTCATTATCATATAAATCAATAATTAATTATTCACAAATAATATTACAGAATCACAATAATGACAACCAGGCAGTTCCCAGGAAAGAAGGGGCTTTCCGATAAGGATTTCTCCTTACAGGCGCGCAATTAGGTGACCAAACCTCTCCTTGATAGAACTTTCTAGACATTGCCAATAATGCTATCTAATAATATTATTCAAATAATATAAATTATTGATCTGATAATGGAGATCTTGGCATGATGACAATTATTGAAACAACAATAATATAAAATATCAACGCAAAGAATTATTGATTCAATAAAATAAAATATTGAATAAGAATTTATCGTAATAATTATTGAGTAGTGCCTTTCACGTAAGAATCAATAATTTAAAAAAATACTGTGCAATACCGTGTGCTACTGTGCAACTACGCATATTACTGTATTTTAACCACCAAGTATTCCAACAGTGTTAACGATAACAACTACGCCGTTATTTATAAAAACTCAAATTTGTCGTTTTTTCATCCCATAGCTTATTCTCATTATGGGCTCATAATCGGTCAATTATTTATCGCATTTAATATTCCCGACAACAAGAATATTCTACGACCAAACGAATATTCCCCGACAACAAGAATATTCTATAACCACTTGCGTATTTTAAAAATTTTATATATATCACCCTTAACTTTAACTTTTTATCAATTTAACCATATACTAAATAGAAAAATTGAATACTTTTATTTCATAAAATTCGGGGTCTTACAATCACCCCTCCTTATGAAATTTCGTCCCCGAAATTTAAGTACTTGGTATTTCAAAGTGTTGAGAATACTTTGCATTCATCTCAGATTTTATCTTCCCTATCATCATGATTTCTCCATTGCTCATCTCCTGTATTTCAGATATCATTCTAGAATACAACTTCAAAACAAGGGTTAATTGAATAAATTAACATTTACATAATATCCCAATATTATGACTGACCAACAAATAAGCTTAGGTAGGACACACTAGCGAAGGATTTACTCATCTCTCCCCTCTTAGTTCTATTCCCCGATCTCCGCCAGAGACCATATCCCTAAGCTCTGATACCAAATGTGACAACCCCAAAATAGGTTCATTCCATCCAACCCATTCTGAGTCGCAAAATACATAAGTGTAAAACAACTACAACTTTATTACAACAATTGTCGTGCAAAATACAACAACACATATCTTTGTGAGTTTGGATACAAATATATACCAATTGAACTCTCTCATCCCAACCTTGGATAGCACGTCACAATGACACCTTACATAGAGGTATAGTCAAAAACTGTTTTAGAAATTAAAATCTTTGGGAAGTGCTCAAGAAAATCTTCGTACATAGGAGGCCATGCATTTAGGTTATGATAGATATCATATGACCACAGAATTATCCTTGGTTGACCCAATAAATCCCAAAGAAAACGAAAAGATTACTATCATATTCTTCCCAATGGTGAGTCTTCTCTTGACATATAAATATCTCTACTGTCTCTAATTGAGAATTATACTTCAAATAAACTCCAAGATCATATAGGTAGTGCTCGTATATATACTCAGTAAGTGGATGTGCACAACCCTGTCTTATGATGACACGAGGTTGTATGTCTTTAGACATCTTGTATGATAGTGGCAAAACACCCTTCCAACGTTGAGTTCGCCTCACCCTATTAGATTCACCAAATATAACTACTAAATTATGACCACCGTTCTATTCCCCTGTTACTCTGGCCGATTCAAATTTATACTCTTATTACCTGAAAGGAATTGTGAAGCAAAAGGGTGAGCACAACTAGCTCAGTAAAGAATATCATGACTAAAGATAATTAAATTATCAATAGCCTTCATCAATAATAAATCAGAGATTTAGAACATATAGTAGATGATAAAATTTCAACCATAGTCATAGGTGAACGAAAGCAATCCATTAGAAGAGTCAAATAGATCAGTAAAGTCTATTATCTTCTCCATGTTAAAAATCCACCAACAATATTTTATCCTCCTAACATCAATCAATAATTCTGGTCCACAATCATATGAATAACTCATAATCATAATTGTAGTTCTAAATTCTCTTCTCATCCGGACAAAGATAATTTTCATCACCTATCTTTACGAAACATCAAAGATCATGGTTATACCAAATCACGGTTCACATTTATAATCATACTAACAATTTCATCTTTTGCACCACGGCCAAAGATATTCATCAATAGACCATCTTTGCACTTCTGAAGCCAAAGATATTCAACAACAGTCATCTTTGTACTACGGGCCAAAGATATTCATCAACAATTCATCTTTGCACTACAGGCCAAAGATATTCCTCAACAGTTCATATTTGCACTACGGGCTAAATATATTCATCAACAGTTCATATTTGCACTACAGGCCAAATAAATTAATATCTCAAAGAAATATATAATTATTTCAGAATTTATATAAACAATAATTATAACCATGTTGATCATTTCACCTTTGCACTTAAGCTAAAGATATTCAATTATAAATTCAATGGTCATGATCATACCAGTCAACAATTCAAATTTGCACTACTGGCCAAAGGGAACCCATAGTCATGATCATATCAAAAATCTACCCATCTTTACACTCAAGTCAAAGAGAAATATCATCATTAGGGTTATAAAAATGTTATATATAATAGTAAAATCAATATAATTAAAACATCTAGATTTAATCTCAAGAGTAATATTCATAAATCAACTATAATTTGGTCAGAAAAAGAAACCAATTTTTCCGTGAATAGTAACTCTGAATAGTAACTCATGAATAGTAACTCCGACATGAAAAAGGTAGAAATTCCACAATAAAATTTATACCAATATTTCGATATAATGATATTAAAATAACATTTCTTAAACTTATAAACAATTTATTTTAATTGTTTACACTTTACTAAATAATGCATTTAATCATTCTAAAATGCCAAACTCATAAAATTTCATCACCAATAACCAAAAACCTCATAAAAAATCTGCATATAACTCATGTATGATTCTTAAGCCATAAAATCATATTTTCTAATTTTCTTACTTCACATAACATATTTAATTCATTTACTCATAACTAGTCCATTTTCATGAAAAATACTAAATTAGTTCCAAAAATATTTCTTTTCTGGAATTTAGCAGAATATAGTCCCATATTGAACATATATTTTTCTCAGAATTTTTAAAATTCATTTACTATTTTTCATATGGCCAAAACCTCCGAATATTTAGAAATTTATCATAAATTGTACTTTTATCTAAAAATTTTGAAATTCACAGAGTACACTGATATTATATAGATGTACTCCCAATAAAAATTTCATCAATTTTGGAGTTAACCACAAGGAGTTATAAACTGTTACTTTTAAAATAGTATTTTCTCATAAAATTCACAACTCTTCATCTATACATCCAAAAATCGCCATTTTTGGACACAATCAAGAAAACTCATCAAATTATCATTTTAAATTTTTCCAAAATTTTTGAAGGTCAGAAAAATTACGAAACTGAAAAATATAACAACCCTTAAAATCCCTTCTACTATCCTCACCTCAAAAAAATGACACTTGATTTGGATATCGGATATACATGTTGAAGGAAACTTGCAGCGATGAATAGCAACTCACCAAGTATCTAAATACTCACAAAATATACTCGATAATCTAGAAAAAAAGAGAAAACTTATGAATTCTAGTGTATTTTCGATTCTAACTTAGCCCTCATTTATAGGAAAATGTTATGTAGAAGCAAACTTGACCTACACGATGGCTTTACCGACTACTATTCCACCCACCAAAATCAGCCATCTTCCGCAACAACCAAAAGTGGGGTCCACCCATTTCTAGAATTTTCCACCAAAATTATTTATAAACCTAATTTTAATCACCACCTCTTAAAATTCATATGAGATCATTCGTTCATTTTAACGGTTCAAAATTTGTGGACATATACTCAACTCATATATGTATAACATATCCAAAAATCACAACAATCAGCAACTACGATCAAAATTATACTCATAATAGAGCTTTAAGAAACAGGATTTAATTTTTAATACCTCAATCAAACAAAATCTTGATAAAACACCTCAACATTAATTCCTTCTTTATAACCACATAAATAAATCCATCATTTATATCGCATCAAATAAATATTTCATTATCATATAAATCAATAATTAATTATTCACAAATAATATTACGTAATCACAATAATGATGACCAAAGGTTCAGGAAAGAAGGGCTTTTCAGATAAGGATTTCTCACTTACGGTAGCGCAATTAGGTGACCAAACCTCTCCTTGATGAGAACTTTCTAGACATTGCCAATAATGCTATCTAATAATATTATTCAAATAATATGAATTATTGATCCGATAATGAGAATCTTGTCTTGATGACAATTATTGAAACAACAATAATATAAAATATCAACTTGAGAATTATTGATTCAATAAAATAAAATATTGAGCAGTAATTATTGTAACAATTATTGAGTAGTGCCTTTTCACGTAAGAATCAATAATTTAAAAAATATCTTGTTGCATCACTGCATGTATAACTACGGCGTATTCATCGTATTTTAACCACGTGTATTCAATGATTGTTAGCGGAATAACTACACTACACGTTATTTATAAAACTCAAATTTGTCATTTTCTTCATCAAGCGGTTATTACGTTATGGGGCCCATTAATCTGGTCGTATGCAATCGCATTTAATATTCCCGATAACAAGAATATTCTACGACCAAACGAATATTCCTCGACAACAAGAATATTCTATAATCACTTGTGTATTTTGAAAAATTTATATATATCACCCTTAACTTTAACTTTTTATCAATTTAACCATTTACTAAATAGAAAAATTGAATACTTTTATTTCATAAAATTCGGGGTCTTACATATGTCAATTAACATTTGTTTTGAAGCTGTATTCTAGAATGATATCTGAAATACAGGAGATGGGCAATGGAGAAATCATGATGACATTGAAGATGGAATTTGAAATAAAAGCAAGGTATTCTCAACTCTTCGAAATACCACGTACGTAAATTTCGGGGATGAAATTTCATAAGGAGGGGAGATTGTAAGTCCCCGAATTTTATGAAATAAAAGTATTCAATTTTTCTTATAATTATTATTCTGTAAATGGTTAAATTGATAAAAGTTAAAGTTAAGGGTGATATATGAATATTTTTTTCAAAATACGCAAGTGGTTATAAAATATTCATTGTTGTCGGGGAATATTCGTTTAGTCGTGGAATATTCTTTCTGTCGGAGAATATTTGTACTGACAGAAAAACCATTTGTGGGGCCCCATAAATGTAATAATCGGCGGATGAAGAAAACGACAAATTTGAGTTTTTATAAATAACGGCGTAATTATTACCGTTAACACTTTGTTGGAATACCCGTGGTTAAAGTAAAGAAATACGCGTTGTTGTATAAGAAAGCATACGCTTTGCACACAAGATTTTGAATTATTGATTCTTACGTGAGAAGGAACTACTCAATAATTGTTACAAAGAATTATCGCTCAATATTTTATTTTATTGGTTCAATAATTATCATGTTGATATTTTAAATTATTGTTGTTCAATAATTGTCACCGCACAAAGATTTCCCATTATCTGATCAATAATTCATATTGTTTGAATAATATTATTAGATAAGATTATTGGCAATGTCTAGAAAAGTTCACAATGAGAGGTTTGGTCACCTAATCATACGCTACCAAGAAGGAGAAATCCTTATCTGAAAGCCCTCTTCTTGGGAACCGCCTCGTTGTCATTATTGTGATTCTCGTAATATTATTTGTGAATAATTAATTATTAATTTATATGATAAGGAAATATTTATTTGATGTGGATATAAATGATGGATTTATTTATGTGGTTATAAATGAAAGAGTTAATGTTGAGGTATTTTATCAATATTTTATCGGACTAGAGGTATTAAAAGATCAAATCAGTGTTCTTACAGCTTTATTGTGTGAGTTATAATTTTTAATCTGACCATTGGATCGTTATAATTTTTGGATATGTTATACATATATAAGTTGAGTATATGTTCACAAATTTTGAACCTTTAAAAATGAACGAATGATTTGTTATAAATTTTAATAGGTGACTGATTCGGAAATTAGGTTTATAAATAATTTTGGTAGAAAATTTAGAAATGGGTGTGCCCCACTTTTGGTTGTTGGGAAGATGGTCGATTTTGGTGGGTGGAATAAGAAGCAGTAAAGCCATCGTGTAATGTGTCAAATCTCGCTTTGCTGCGGCTAACATTTTTTCTATAAATAGAGGGCTAAGTTAAAATTGAAAAACACACCGTAATTCATAAGTTTTTTTTTTTTCTCTAGATTATCGAGTGTATTTTGTGAGTATTTAGATACTTGGTGAGTTGCTATTCATCGCTGCAAGTTTCCTTTCAATATATCCGATATCCAATGTAAATACGCTTCTTTCGAGGTAAGGGATTTTAAGGGATTGTAAGGGATGTTTTTTCATAATGATGTTATTCTTTCAATATCATTATACCGAAATATTGGTATGGATTTTATTGTAGAATTTCTACCTTTTTCATGTCGGGGTTACTATTCACGTATACGGCACTATTCATGTATATGCACTATTTACGTATATGACATTATTTATGTATGCGGTACTATATACGAATATAGAGTACTATTCACGAGTTACTATTCATGAGTTACTATTCACGAGTTACTATTCAAGGGTACTATTCACGACAAAAATTGGTTTCTTTTTCTGACCAAATTATCGTTGATTTATGATTGTTGCTCTTGAAAATAAATGTAGTTGTTGATCATATTGTTTTTATTATCATATATAATATTTTATAACCTCGATGTTGAATTTCTTTCACTCGAGTGTAAAGATTGGTAGATTATTGGTATGATCGTGACTATGGGTTCTCTTTGGCCAAGAAAGTGCAAAGATGAATTGTTAACTGGTCTGATCATGACCATTGAATTTATAATTGAATATCATTAGCTGAAGTGTAAAGATGAATTGATTAACATGGTTATAATTATTGTTTATATAAATTTTGAAATGAATATATATTTCTTTGAGATATGAATATATTTAGCCTGTAGTGCAAATATGAACTGTTGATGAATATATTTGGCCTGTAGTGAAAATATGAACTGTTGAGGAATATCTTTGGCCTATAGTGCAAAGATGAATTATTGATGAATATCTTTGGCTCGTAATGCAAAGATGACCTGTTGTTGAATATCTTTGGCCTGTAGTGCAAAGATGATTTTTTGATGAATATCTTTGGCTCATAATGCAAAGATGACCTGTTATTGAATATCTTTGGTCTGTAGTGCAAAGATGACTTGTTGATGAATATCTTTGGCCCGTAGTGCAAAGATAAATTTATTAGTATGATTATGAACATGAACTGTGATTTGATATAACCATGATCTTTGATGTTTCAGGTGATAAAAATTATCTTTATCCTGGATGAGAAAAGGAATTTAGAACTATAATTACGATTATGAGTTATACATGTGATTGTGGACAGGAACTGTTGATTAATGTTACAGGGATATAAAACATTGTTGGTAGACTTTTAATGTGGAGAAGATAATAGACTTTATGGTCTATTTGACTCTTCTAATGGATCGCTTCGTTCACCGCAACTATGGTTGAAATTTTTTTATCATCTACCATATGTTCTAAATCTCGATTTATTATCGATGAAGGCTATTGATAATTTAATTATCTTTAGTCATGATATTTTTTATTGGGTTAGTTGTGTTTCACCCTTCCATTTTCACAATTCTTTTCGTGTAATAAGAGTGTAATTGGGTCGAATTGGGGTAATAGAGGAATAGTAATCGGTGGTCATCATTTAGTAGTTATATTTGGTGAATCAAATAGGGTGAGGCGAACCCAACGTTGGAAGGGTGTTTTGCCACTATCATACAAATGTCTAATGACACACAATCTCGTGTCATCATAAGACAGGGTTGTACACATCCACTTGCTGAGTATATCTACGAGCACTACCTATATGATCTTGGTGTTTGGTTGAAGTATAACTCTCAATTAGAGACAGTGGAGATAATGATATGTCAAGAGAAGACTCACCATTGGAAAGAATATGATAGTAATCTTCTCATTTTTCTTTGGGGTCTATTGGGTCAACCAAGGATAATTCTGTGGGCATATGATATCTATCATAACTTAGACGCATGGCCTCCCATGTACGAAGGTTTCCTTGAGCACTTTCCAATATTCTAATTTCTAAAACAGTTTTTGACTGTACCTTTATGTAAGGTGTCATTGTGACGTGATATCCAAGGTTGGGACATGAGTCACAGTTGGTATATATTTGTATCAAAACTCACAGTATTTATGTTGTTGTATTTTGCACGATAATTGTTGTAATAAAGTTGTAGTTGTTTTCTGTACCATGTATTTGGCGACTCAGAATGGGTTAGATGGAATGGACCTATTTTGGGGTTGTCACAGTGGAGAAGGAGTAATAGGGTTTAGGGGAATTGTTGCTATTATTGAAATTAATTTAGGGTTTTGAAGATGTAATTGATAGATAGGGAAGTATAGGGATGTGTTGGTGACCCATTTTTACTAAATTTGTTGGGATAGAAAAGAACATATCAAGGTTATTGATCGTTGCTAATTTGTTTATATTAATTTGTTTATTAATTTGTTGGCTATTGATAGTTGCTTGTTTTTTCTAGACCTGGTTGTGATTGAGTTAGGGGTTTGATGTAATCTTGGTTTGACCTGTTTTTTCTTTGCTTATATTTAATTTTGTGTATTTTGTTTTATGTAATGTAATATTTATAATACTTAATTGTTTGATAAAATTAAACTGTATTTTAATATTGTCAAACTGTATAAAAATACTTATCTTACTGAAAAATTAGACATTTCAGCCAATGTTAGTCTGGAATTGAACATTGTGTGAAATGAGATAGTTGATGTAACAGATGTGTAAGCCCATTTAGTTTAGGAGCCAAATTGTGAGACATTATGTGAAATTAGGTAGCAATTAGTTTAGGAGGAGAATGAAACTTGGTATAATAAAAGTTTATTTAGCCCGTATTTATATATATGGAATAATAAACTTATTTAAGAAAATCATTCACAACAACTAATTATAAATTTTATTCATAAACCATTACAAGAACTACCACAATCAATTACACACCTCAAATTACCAATCTTCATCATCTTAATTCTGATTTGGACTCTTCATCATAAGAGTTCAAGTATGAGTGATTATCCGAATTCCTGACGGAGCAATTTGCCCGAATTTCCCCATGCCTGCCCGCCAACACACTAAGCTGCCCCATTTTAGTCATTGCCACCACAAACTTGTCAAAGAAAAGCTCCTGGTCAAGAGCAAAACTCTTAACAATTTCCATCGTCCTTTTATCCGAAAACAAATCTTGATCCGACGTAAATAGTCCTTGTCGAAACATTAAATCAACATAATAATTGTTATCGAAAAGATTAGGAGTTAAAATGTCCTGAGGAGTTGTGTTGTTGGAATTTGGTGGAGGACAAGTGTGTTTTAGGCCCTTGGCAAAGTTTTGGTCCATGGTGGGGTCTTCAGTCGGATAAAGCCTGCCGGAGAAGGAACTGCAGTGGCTGATTCCGATAGTGTGGCCACCGGAGAGGGCCACGACGTCGGTGGCGTCGAGGTTTTTGATGGCTAGGGACGATAGAATGACACTTGCGTTGCTTGTTGGGGCGGGAAGGTTTGCTAGTGTTGCATCTCTTGTTGCAAAATTTAGTCCATCTCTTCTGCCCAATGGGACCTCGTAATCTGGTCCGCCTGACTACATTACCAAATAAAACAAAGTTGAGAGTTAGATTGGGATAACCTGAGAATTAAGATCTCAATGATTATGATGTCTTAATAAATTAGATTATTTGAATGATTATGAGGTCTGAATCTAAAAAATTGTTTGATAACTAAATAGTAAGTTGTCTCTTAATGACACTATTTTACCATTTTAAAGGGTACATTTTTATTTAATAATTTTAAATATTCAATTTAATAAAAATGAGTGTATAATATTGTTGAATAATTTATATAAAAAAAGTTATCAAAAAATTTTCATTAAGAGGTACCTAGCTCATAATTATTAAGATTTCATTTTCTGGCATTCAGAGGTAACAAAAAAAACATCATACCTCTTAGCGAATAAGAGACAGTCCATTAAAAGACAATCAAATATAAGCAAACAGCACCTTAGACCCCATCAAGTTGCAAGTTTTCAAAACATATGGATAAACTTAAATTTATTACTTTTTGTATGTCATTTCTAAGTTTTAAAAAAATAATTAATGACTCATTTTTTCTTATTATCGGTCATCTTTTAATTAATTTTAAAAGAGTTATATTAAAATTTTATAATCGATTTAATCAATGAAAAATTATTAATTATAATTTTTAATCTATGTAGTTCCTCATCATACATTAATTAAAACTTAAAATGGAATGAAGGAAGGAAGTATTAAAAATTTAATCTAATGGTCTAGAATATAAAGTTTCACATTGGATAAGTTAGGTTTGGTCGGGATTCCAATTAATTATTACTATGTGGACTATCTAATTAATAATAATTGGTGAGTGTGAGTTTAATGTTTAAACTTTCAACTTGGTATCATAGTAGATTTTTTCACACGTGCTATTTAAGAAATTGACTTAATTAAATTTCAAAATATGGAACATGCAGGTTCCTCGCAAGACTCAAAATTCTAAATAGCAACACTTTCTTAATAAAATATGGTAATTCGACACTTCACATGCATCCTTCATTCATTTCTTCTTCCTTTTACTTTTATTTTCAATTTTTTAAACTTATTCCCTACTCGTCTTGCGCATTGCATATAACTTGTATAAATTTTCTGAAATTAATGAATCTACTAGGAATGATAATGAACTAGATTTCTATGTCAAAATGCAATGTGAAGATCTAGTGATTGAGAAAAATATATATATATAAATTCATGGGGAATCCGATTAATTAAGATAAAATTATATTTGAACTTACCAGATGAACAGCATCACGAGCAGCAAGGGCAGTAATATCAGCACATGAAACAACCCTACCACATTTCTTGTGCACGAGCTCGCGAAGGTCATCAATGATCTCAAACGCCTTCTTCCTAAGGCTCAGATTTGGTGGTGCTTCTTGTTCACTCGGGCCGCTGTGTGATCCATCAAGCAACACTGAACCATCACATCCCTACATCATATATATATATAGTACATCCAAGTTTAATTAAGGAAATTATACTCATCATCCAGTTTCATCAAATATGCAAGAAATTGTGTGCAATATATTCCCCCCAACCACGGGCGGAGGTATGTATAGGCTAGGGTGGACTTTAGCTCGGGTGGAGTTTTTGAAAAATATGTAGTACTTATATATCTTCAATAGCCCAACCCAATATTGTTTTCATGTTTTCTTGTATAAAGAAATTGCATGGGCTTCTCATCTGTCTTTAAAGGTTTGTACAATAATTTTTAGTTTTGTTTATCCAAGTGTACAATAATTTTTAATAAGTGTTTATGATTTTATCCAAGTGTTTTTTCCCTTGCGTCTTCATCTTTATCCTTAAGATATAGTTATGTTTATTTAATCTAGTATCCTCAAAAACTGTGATGTCCTTGTTTTTTTTGTTTTTTTTTGACATTTTGAAGGGAGTAGTTTTTAGTGCTATGTTGCCTTTTATCTTGTTTAATTTTGATGTTTACTTGTTCATGCATCATTTGTTGCTAATTGTGGCACATTACTAAGATAGGAGTAATTGTTTGATATTATGCTTGTTGTATGCCATGCTTTGACTAATTTACTTAGTTAAAAACTTTCTAGGTTTTGAAATCTAATGATACTATTAGCATTCAGTATGTTATTTTTCACTATAATCATTCAATATAATCTTTCAATTGAACCAATTTTTTGTTAAAAATCCAAATTGTTAAGCAATCTTATAAGCCACAATGGAAAGTCAAGGAAGCAAGAGAGAAAAAACTTTGTTTTCTTTCTTTAAACCAAGAGAAAGTGCATCAACGACAACTAGTTTATACTTGTTAAATTTGTGAATTTGAGATAAATAACGTATTGAAATTACTTTGTTGATGTGATGAGAAGTTATATATATGTTAATTGGAGTAATAAGGATGAAATTTTTGGCTAAGCTCCTCTATTATGCTTATGAAATATGGGATTTTAGAGTACGCCTTCAAGGTGTTTGAAATTTTGCCTCTAAGAGGTTGTTATGCTAAAACTTGTGAATTAGCGCCCAAGGTAACCTTTATATATATTTTGAATTTATGATCGATTTTGGTGGGATAATTTCTTGCGTATATAATTGGTACTTGATAGCCCAAGGCGGCAAAAATTCCTAGCTCCGCCCTTGCCCCTAACTACAACAACAAATGAAAGCTAGATATAGAGTTCAAGAACTTTTATTATTTTTCTTTTACCCTTTTCATATGAACCATCTGTTCGTTACTGTCCTCTTCTGGTGTGCACTGGAAACCCCTAATTTCCATGAGCTTTTATAGAATTTTAAACCCATGACTTATATATAATATATACATAGAAACTGTTATTTTCACGTGATTTTTTGATATTTTCACATAAAAATCGTCGTTATAAATCTTATAGCGACGATTTTTGCCGTCGCTGTAGCGACACTTTTCATATAAAAATATCAATTTCCTATATTATACAAATATATATACTTCAACGTATTTATCATGATATTTACTAATACCGAAATATATAAAAGCATAATATATGATAAGTATTTGATCTAATAACAATGAAAACCCTAAACCACAAAAATGATCATTTCATAAATTAGGCTAATGTTGAACCCTAAACATCATGCTTAATCATTTTACCTGTACGAAACAGTCGTGGAAATGGAGGCGGAGCAAGCCAGCAGCTTGGCCAATATCCTCCTTGAAGACCTTCTTGAGATGTTTCCCAATGATACTTTCTAAATTAGGACAGCTAGAATGGTGAAAATTCCACGAGAGGCCCTTCATCAATGGCACGGAGCTATGAGCCTGATAAACGTATAAATGGGAGGATATCAAAAGTGAGGAGAGAAGTAGAAGGAAAGAGAATGAAGAATCCATTATATTGCAGAAGAATGTTGAATGTTAATTGTTTGTTTAAGGCTAGACAAGGAGCCACATTTATAGTAAGATAAGTCAATATTTGTAGCTGCATGCAAGTTATATTGGTAAACCTTGTGGAGGTCACATCTCTCTAACCATGTGTTTTGTAGTTAAAATTCTCAACTTAGGGAAAATTAGTACTCCCTCCGTCCCATGATAAAAGTCCTTATTACTATTTTGGGTAGTCTCATATTAAATGTCTATTTTTCTTTAATAACCAAACTTTTACACACATTTTTCTATTATACCCGTAGTATTGAATATCTCATACTTTTCTTATTCTAATTCTCTCTCCATATTTAATTACATTATTATGAATAATTTTGTCATTTCATTCTTCTTCTTAATATGCGTGAAAAGTTCACCAGAACTTTTATCCTGAAACAGAGGGAGTAATAAATTAATTAATGTAAAAAATTCCGCAAGAGCTCAAGTATTGTTTCTTCCTGGCTAATATACTTTTATAATGTTGAAATATAAAATTTCATATCAAATAATTAAGGCCTGAAAATTCAATATATAACTTGAGAGGTTTTTTTATTCATAACCAATTGATTTTGAGTTAGATGCTTCAATATGGTATCAGAGCAGACGTTATTCATGTGCAAACCCAACGATCCGCACGGTGTGTGTTGAGATATAAAGTCTGACATCGAACAACTAAGACCTGAAGACTCAATATATAACTTGAGAGACTACTCTACTTATTGTCAATTGGTTATGAGTTGGATGCTTCAATATATAGTTACATTTACAAGTTTTACTTTGTATACACAATTTTATTTATTTTATATTTTATTCATCTACTTATGTAAAAGTTACGAGACGACCGACTATTTTTTGAGTCATGTTATGTATTGTTATAAATTTATTTATTCAACTCAACTGACAATCAAAAAGTCAACATAAACATTCGCAATATATATCATTTTCCCTATTTTTTTTGTCAACATCTGGCGAGCTCCTTTTTTCTCAATGTACGTAAAATATCCTAAAATATTTGTTAAAATATTATATATATGATTTTACTTTTTTATAAAAATTTTTATTTATGTATATACTAAGTACAAGACGTCTGACTATATTATGGTCGATGAACTGAAATGCTCCCCTTTTTCTCAATATAAATATCTAATATTCTTGTAAAGAAATATATATATATATATATATATATATATATATATATATATATATATATATATAGGGCTAAGTGCATAGCTGCAAGTAAATCAATTGCACCCATTGAAATATATTTTTTTAATATATGATAAATAGATTTTTTTTAGGTCGGAAGAGTTAATTTGCACCCACCGAAATTGGGTATTACACTTTCTCGTTTTAAAGCAATTTGCAACCAATTGAAATTTGCACCCACTCTTTTTTAATCGAAATTATTAATCAAATTTTAACCACATATGACTCATATATCCTCTCAATATATGTATCTCTCTATAATATTTTAAACTAAATAATAATCTAATTTATATTACTTTTAAAAATAAATAATGAATTACTTATGAACAATTATGATTAAAAAGTCTATTATGAGTCAATATATTGTATATATACCATATATTATTACTTATTATATTTTTATTGTATATAGTATATATATATATATATATATATATATATATATATATATATATATATATATATTCGAAAGTATAAAGTATTAAAAAATTGGTTCGGAAGGCCATTGCCTCAACCCCCACCAAATTATTTATAATTTGGTAATAATTTTGTCTCCATCGATATTATTTTCTCGGCTTTTCGCCACTATATATATATATATATATATATATATATATATATATATATATATATATATATATCTATATATTATCTGGTATAGTAGCCAGTAGCCACCTCTGAATCAGATAAAGATGTAGACAAACATGCATGTAACTACTACAACACAACTTGCAACAAAAGAACCAAAAATATTCTAATTGCATGTGTTTAAATGGACTTTCTTAATCATTTTAAATAAAATAAAATTAGAAGTAGTTTTTTTTTTAATTTTATAGGTGATAGTGGTAGTGGGTGAACCAGCTACATTTAACAGATTGCTAATGGAATTTTTGTTAGAGGAGAAACATCTAACGACAAATTCGTACATAAAATGAACTCACACACATACAAGATTTGAATTGGGTGAAGGTAAATTTGAATTGATGATACATTATGAATTCTTTTCATTTTAAATAAATAGAGACTCTTTATTTTATGGTCTAAATTTAAAATTATCTCTCTATTGTCAGCACGATGTCATATTCTAATACATTTTAAATTTAAATCATAAAATGGAGAGGATCCTTGTCCACAAGTATCGTATTTGTGTAGCACATAATTGGATATCGATAAATAAATAAATAAATAAATATATATATACAACCAGGATCAGGTCCGGGAGTCCGGACCTGATTAAAATGCGGACCAAAATTATTTTTTGGCTTTTTTTTTAAAACAACTAAAAAAAGTTTAATATTTTATAAAACTGGAATGTTTCCATAATACAGTGTTTTGGATGTAATTGGATACATATAACAAAATATGTATGTACAGTCTGATACAGACATGTTTTGTTATATGTATCCAAATCACACCCAAAACACTTTATTATGAAAAAATTTTAGTTCCATAAAATATTAAACTTTTTTTTAGTTGTTTTAAAAAAAAAGCAACAAAAAAAATATATCCGTATTTTGTTAAAATACGGGAATCCGGACCTGATCCGCTCCCTATATATATATATATATATATATATATATATATATATATAAAACACTTTACTACATATCAAATCTTCAATTCTTATATATAAAAACATATCCAAAGATATGTTACTGATTCAAGCAGTGACCAAATTTTTATAAAATTGGTGGCATCATAAATACATAAAATATATAATTTAATAATTAATAATATATTAAAAGATTTCTCTCTTTATTTTTTGTTTTGAGAAACTAGATTATATATAATGGAATTGTTGCCAATAAGACTAGACGTGTCTAATCTTAAATTTTAAAAATCACTAGTCTACAAAAAAAAATGAAAATGAAAATGAAAAATTAGTTTATAATTGGGTAAATTTGACCTAGTTTTATGATTGTCAATTCACAAATTTCAGTACTAGTATTTTTGTATTTTATTAAAGCACTAATCAATACGACATCGTTTTGGTCTGGGTGTACAAAAATCAGGCCAGGCTCAGGACGGGCTTTTTTTTCTAGCCTGTTAAATTTCAGGTCAAACTGAACTTTAGGCCTGGTCAAACCAAGCCAAGTTTTCAGGCTGATCAGGCCCACTGGCCAAGACGCAATGCATTTTAGGCCTGTCTTTTTTCCCCTCAAACTTTTTATGCTTTTAATAAATTTATCCTAATTTGATTTTTAAAATATAAAAGTGAAGTCCAAATAAGTAAATCTTTATTATCTAGAAAATTAAAAACATATATTATATAGCATGATAGAAACAAAAATAGATATGTAATATATGCATGTGCAATAAAAAAATTTATACGAATAAAAATAAATATAGTTGTTGAAATTTAATAGACTAAAATACCTTCAAAACTAGTGTTTACATATAGCTAGAGAGGGGTAAAATGGTGGGAAAAGGACAAAACATCCCTAAAGCCTAAAGCTTGAAGTAGTATGTCCTTTTTTTTTTCTTTTTTTGAAAGCTCTATTTTTTACCAAATACAATATAATTTCATAATCACAGACATCATCACACTACTACGATATCAATAATCAATCAAAATTCGCTAAAAGAGGAAAAAATAAATCAATAGTACTTTGATGACAAAAGAATCTTACAAAAAGTTGCTTATAAAATAATGTGTCTGGTTGCTATTACTAGACCCACCTATGTACCTATGTACGGTTGATCATCCACTAATTACACCATGTCACGTCATTTTATAAACTAGTTTTTGTAAAAAAAAAAAAATTGTCACAATAGCAACACTCGAAATAAATTCACAAGTCTCACATAAGGAAAAAACAAACTTCTCATAATGAAATAAATAAACTTACCTAAATGATAATCGAATGTGAGACAAAATATCACAGTACTTCAATTTTAATCACTAGACGAAGACCTTTGTATACCGAAAATATTGTTGCAGGGATAGGTTGCCCCACAACAATACCTCCAAACAAAATAAAAGAGACTCAAACTTATGACTAAGGGTGAGCAATTCGGTTATAACCGAACCAAATAGCTTATTCGGTTATAATCGAAAATTGAATTTTTCTTAATTGTACTGTAAGACCCCAACTTTTATGAATAAAAATGAATTTTCTATAAATATCATTTTTGAATATTATGGAGTGAATTAGAATACCCGTGGTTAAAATATAGTAATACGCGAGGTTGCACAGTAGCACACAGTATTGCACAGTATTTTTGAATTATTGATTCTTACGTAAGAAGTCACTACTCAATAATTGTTACAGTAATTACTGTTCAATATTTTATTTTATTGGTTCAATAATTGCTGCGTTGATATTTATATTATTATTGTTTCAATAATTGTCACTGAACAATATTTTCCATTATCAGATCAATAATTCATATTATTTGAATAATATTATTATATAGCATTATTGGCAATGTCTAGAAAGTTCTGTCAAGGAGAGGTTTGGTCACCTAATTGCGCGACAGTAAGGAGAAATCCTTATCGGAAAGCCCCCTCTTTTCTTGGAATTAACGGCCTGGTTGTCATTATTTTGATTCTGTAATATTATTTGTGAATAATTAATTATTAATTTATATGATAAGAAAATATTTATTTTATGTGGACATAAATGATGGATAGGAAAATATTTATTTTATGTGGTTATAAATGAAGAAATTAATGTTGAGGTGTTTTATCAGTATTTTGTCGGATTGAAAGTATTAAAAATTAAATCAGTGTTCTTAAAGCTATATTGCGTGAGTTATAATTTTAATCCGACCATTGGATCGTTGTGATTTTTGGATATGTTATGCATATATAAGTTGAGTATATGTTCACAAATTTTGAACCGTTAAAAATTAACGTATGATTTGTTATGAATTTTAAGAAGTGTTGAAAATTGTCCGTTTGTAAAATTTGGATATTTTCTGTTTGGAATTTGAAAAAACTTTCTTCTGCAAAGTTGTAGAGAATTCGATTTCGTGTGGAATGGACATAAATTCGTATTTTTATGATAAAAAGGCTATTTATTATGAATTATTGAAGTTTCGGAAATTAAAATATTTTTATTAAAAATATGGGTGGGCCCACTTTTGGTTGTTGGGAAAGGTGGCTGATTTTAGTGGGCCCCACTTGTGGTGGCTGAAAATTTTTCAAAGAAGTGTGCGTAGAAAAAAAAATTAATAATATTATTTTATTATTTAGTCTCCTATGGCGTTTTAGCATTTTTCTATAAATAGGCGCTTAAGTTAGAATTGAAAATCACACCAGAATCAGAGAATTCTTCTTCTATAAACTTGAGCGTATTTCTTTAGAGTTTTAGAAAGCTTTGAACGTAGAAAACAGTGAAAGTTTTCTTCAAAAATATATCCGATATACCAGTTGGAATACTCTTCTTTTCAAGGTAAGGATGTTATTTTTGTTCAATATTCGCTTGAAATAATATTTTCTTACATACTCTGTAGTATGTAAGTAATATTATTTCGTTTCAGATTTCGAATTCTATACTCGTTTGTTAAAATTTTGGCTTCTATATTACATGAAATTAGTAGAATATCATTGATATTTGCGCTTCATCTAGTATCTTTTCATGGAAATATTATTCTGAGCATTCTTGATAAGTTTTAACTTTTTTATGCCTGAGTACTATTCACGGGGTTACTATTCCCAAAGTACTATTCTCGAAGTACTATTCACTCAAGTACTCACTCGGGGTACTATTCATGATAAAAATTGATTTATTTTCGGTCCAAATTATTTTTGGTACAATATTATTCTTGAATTTTACTCCATAAAGCAGTATCATGTTGACAATTTGGACGTTATTGATTTCTGGATAAATTAAATTACAAATCTTTAAAAATTTATCCTTGAACTTGTTTTATTGAATTCTTATATCATTGTCATCATCCTCATGTTTATATTCTGTTGAAAGTCATCCGTAGCATGTAGTGCATAGATGGACTTGGTATGATTATGATCATGGATTATTCGGTATAATCATGACCGTAATGTTATAAATGATGTAGTAAAAGTCCTCATTGGCCCGTAGTGCATTGATAGACAGTTGTTGGCATGATCATGACCATTGATGAATACACGAATATCATTGGTAGTAAAAGTGGGGATAATGTGGATTATTTATTGTCGAGTCTCAAATTTATAAAAGTGATGAAAAACCTTTTAAATCATAAAAGATAGTAGATTTTATTCTCTACTGACTCTTCTAATGGATTGCTTTGTTCATGCGCAGATTAAACTTAATGTTTGTTATATTTTATCGTTTAACCTTTGTTGAAGGCTAACGATAAATTATTCTGCATTATCTTAGTCATAATATTTCTTACTGGGCTAGTTGAGCTCACCCTTTTGCTTTCATTGTCCTCTTCAGGAAATGAGAACGTAGCCGGGACTAGTCGTAGAATGGAGTGACGGTCCAGATGATAACATTAGTAGTCCTCACTATTCTATGAAATAGTGTGATAATAATTGTATTGAGGACACCATTTGAGTTGCATACTGTCTAGAAGACAATATTCGTTTTAAAACTCCCAGTTTATGTTTTGTTATATTTTACACGACAGTTGTATTATTAAGTTGTATTTGAATTTTGTACCATGTATTTGACGACTCAAGATGGGTGATGTATACCTATTTTGGGGGTGTCACATAATTTAATTCCAAGCACCAACAATTAATATTTCAAAAATATTAACATAGGGAATTAAATAATAGGCATTATTCCTCAATTAATATACCAAGTATGATATAAACACATTAAAATGCTTCCAAAAAAATTTAAACAATAATTTATTATCACAAAAGTTTACTGTAATTTTCTAGAATTTTTCGATAATTATGCTAATTATTACAATTAATTAACTATTTCATAATTAAATTAGAAATTAACTAAAATTATCCAAATATATCCAAAAATTTTAGTGGAAATATTAATTTTATGCCAATAATTAATTTATGTTAAATTTCCAGAATTTAATAATAACAATAGCTATTTATTAATCAATTTCATGCATAAAATAATTAATAAAACAATGTTATGAAAATCATTAAAAAAATTGAAATCTGTCGAACCGGGTCAAAACTGGGTCAATGGGCAAATCAGATTGGGTGGGTCAAGCTGATGGATCGAACTGGATGGGAGCATGTGCCACATGCGCGTGCTGCAAAGGGCAATCGTGCATTGCTGCTGTGGCGCTCCGGCGAGCGTGCATGCCACGCATCGCTTTCTAAGCATTTTTTTCGCAGCGCGACTTTTACCGTTTCGATCGTCTAAACATGTTGGTTATGATGGTGTGCTCAACCACTATTTTGGGAGCTACCACATAAGTGTTGTGACGCATGCAACTTTCACTAAGAGTGGGATTGCTCTGCATCTTCAACCTCCAGCCACCAAAATTTTTAGATTACTCATTTCGCGATCCCAACTTTGACAAGGCATATCTTATTCAATATTAATTTGAATCATGCATATAATATGTCGTTATAAAGCGTACAGAATGTACTACGCATACATGCCAAAATCAAATGAAACAGACAATCACACATAAAGTTATGACTGGTCAAAATAGGCAGTTTGTAAACTAGGGTTCTAAATTAATTTCAAATTACATATCCGATTAAACCCAAATTATGCAGATCATATACACTATATACGGGCTACAACATACTACAATATCAGCTCCTAACCTTAAGTGTAACTTAGGTTGCCATTAATAATGTTTTTTTGAAACATGCATTCATGGCATATTATGTAAACAATTCATACATAGCATACATATGATTGATATGCTATGACACCAATGAATAATTATTTACATGCATGCTATTACATGTTTACACATAATAGGAGAACCAAAGACATCCTTGCAGCGTGAAAGCCTTTGGTGCAGAAAACTTTTCTAATTATACGTCTTCTGCAACCCAACAGTGTCTCCGAACTACGATTATTGTGGGATCTTTACGGAGACCAATTTCACGGTTCCTAACAGCTAGGGTTTAAACAGTATGTATGGGCAATTAATTTGACAGTATGTTATTCTCTCTGATAATGGAACTATGATAACTAGCTTTTCATAAGTTTCAGAGACGTGGGTTTTTAATCCTGAAGTGGTTGAACCACTTGCCAACTTTTTCTCCCACACTCAGTCAAACAACGTTCAAAAAATTAAACGGCTTTTGACTTGATCAATTGATCAAGCTAACTAATAAACCAAATGGGTTGGATCCTCCATGGGATACCCATTTAGATACCCAAGATCCAACACATACCTAACAGGCTAAGCAACAGGTAACAAAGGAAAAACAAAAGGAATATTTTTATGTTTGGTTATGGAAGATTATACCAAATAACAACATACTTGCAAGATATCAAGATGACATATATGGGTTTGTTTGACTATTAGCGTTTGTAACATTTGCGACAGTAACGTTTTTAGTATTTGGATTTCCAAACACACCTCAAAATTTTTAGTTCATTGAATTTGAGCCACAAGCGTTGTGCTTGTAAATTAAATAAGTTGTGTTTGAAATAAAATAGGGAAAAAACACTTTTACCTCACTGTGGTCGTAGTGTTTTAAGCAATTAGCCACCGTGCTTTAAAAATATTAAATTGACCAACTATGGTTTTTTAAAATGTATAATCAAGTCATTCCGTCCAATTTCTTGGACGGACGTCAAATAATTACACACGTGGCATTGGAAAAAAAATCAAAAAATCATTATTTTCTGATGTGGCAACACAAAAATAATAATAAAATAAAATCATTGACTATGTGGCAAAAAATAATTAAAATAAATACTTTAATTCATTTTTTAAAATTTTTTCATTTCCTATTTTCTTTCTCCTTCAAAATGAATAAATAAGCCTAAAATAAAATAATAAATAAAAATATAATTTTGCTATGTACATGATTATATTTGACGGTATAAGACCAAATTTTTTTTAAAAAAAATTAGACAAAAAAGAAATAATATAAATTACAAACATAACTCATTAAAACATTATTTATACTCATTTTTTTCCTAATTAATTCAAACTCAAACCTACTGTTCATCTTCTTCCTCACCAAAATTGAAACCTGGACGTCGACCCACCACCACCAATCGCCTACCCAAAGCCATGGAATCCGGCCAGAACTGTAAGACCTCAAATTTTATGAAATAAAAGTATTCAATTGTTCTTATAATTATTATTCAGTAAATGGTTAAATTGATAAAAGGTTAAAGTGAAGGGTGATATATGTAATTATTTTAAATAAGCAAGTGGTTATAAAATACTCATTATTGTCGGGGAATATTCGTTTGATCGTGGAATATTCTTTCTGTCGGAGAATATTCGTACGACGGCGCAGCCATTTGTGGGCCCCATAACAGAATAACTGTCGAATGAAGAAAATGACAAGTATAAGTTGTTTATAAATAACGAGGTAGTTATTCTGAATTAATATTGTGTCGATTGGTTAAAATCTGATGAATGGCGTTGTTGTATAGTAGCATTACCAGTATTGCACCAATTATTGATTCTTACGTAAGAAGGCCTACTCAATAATTATTACGAGTAATTCTTATTCGAAGATTTTATTTTATTGATTCAATAATTCTTTGCGTTGATATTTTATATTATTGTTGTTTCAATAATTGTCACTACTACGGTATTTTCCATTATCGAAGCAATAATTCATATTATCCGAATAATATTATTAGATAACATTATTGGCAATGTCTAGAAAGTTCGTCTAAGGAGAGGTTTGGTCACCTAATCAAGGCGCGCCAGAGAAGGAGAAATTCTTATTGGAAAGCCCCTCTTTCCAGGAGGCTATGCTCAGTTGTCATTATTGTGATTCTGTAATATTATTTGTGAATAATTAATTATTCATTTATATGATGAGGAAAATATTCATTTTATGTGGATATAGATGGAGAAAAGTGACAATTGTTGAAAATCGATATTTTATCTTTTACGAGAAAATAATATTTTATTATATTATTATAATATAATAATGGTGATATTTTACAATGAATGTGGGATATATGAGTATATGAGGAGGAAGAGTATTTTTTGTTGCAAAAGTTGTTTAAAACATGTTAAACATGTTGGTGGGCCCATTCTTGGTGAAATTTAATTATAGCTTGTAAAATCGTCAGTATGTGGATTTGATGGCCAATTTACATTTGGAATTTGGAAAAACTTTCTTACGAAAAGTTGTATAGAATTGAATTTTCTATAAAAATTGCGAGATTAATTTTACGATAAAATGGCTATTTATTATGAATTATTGAAGTTCTGAAGTTCCGAAATAATTGATTTTTGGAGTTTAAAATATTTTAAATATAAAAAACGTTTTTATTGTTTTTGGCACATGTGTGGCTGAAGTTTGGACTAGATTTGTGTGCGTAGGAAATTTTAATATATATTATTAATTTATTAAATTTTCTGCTTTGGTGTTCTAAGCATTTTCCCTATAAATAGGGTGCTTAGGTTAGAATTGAAAATGACACCAGAAACTGAAGTTTTCTCTCTATTTCTCTCTCTATATTATCGAGTGTATTCTTGTGAGTATTTTGATATCTTGAGTGTTGCTATACGGTTCAAATTCGTTCAAGTTATTATTCCAATCAATCTTGCTCTTTTTGAGGTAAGTGATAGTAAGGGATAGTAAGGGATAGTAAGGGATTGTAAGGAATAGTAAGGGATAGTAGGGGATTTTAAGGGATTGTAAGGGATGTTATTTTCTTCTCAAATGATATTATTTCATCAATATCATTATGCCAAAATATTGGTTGGAACTTTTTATCAAATTTAGAACTTTTTCATGTCGGGGTTACTATTCATCAGTTACTATTCACGAGTTACTATTCATGAGTTACTATTCACGGGTACTATTCACTATAAAATTGGTTTCTTTTTTCTAACCAAATTATAGTTAATTTATGAATATTACTCTGGAGATTAAAACTATATATTGATTTTATTATCATATATAACATTTTTATAACCCTGATGTTGAAATTCTCTTTCACTGGAGTGTAAAGACTAGGGTTCTCTTTGGCCAGTAGTGAAAAGTTGACTTGTGACTGGTATGATCAAGACCATTGAATTTATAATTGAATATTTTTAGCTTAAGTGCAAAGGTGAATTGATCAACATGGTTATAATTATTGTTTATATAAATTCTGAAATGATTATATATTTCTTTGAGATATGAATATCTTTGGCCTGTAGTGCAAAGATGACCTGTTGTTGAATATCTTTGGCCTGTAGTACAAAGATGAACTGTTGATAAATATCTTTGGCCCGTAGTGCAAAGATGAATTTATTAGTATGATTATGAAGCAGAACTGTGATTTGGTATAACCATGATCTTTGATGTTTTGGTAAAGAGCGGTGATGAAAATTATCTTAAATCACGAATGCGAAAAGGAATTTAGAACTATAATTATGATTATGAGTTATTCACATGATTGTGAAGCGAGGCTGTTGATTGATGTTCTGAGGTTAAAATATTGTTGGTGAACTTTTAACATGGAGAAGATAATAGACTTTATGGTCTATTTGACTCTTCTAATGGATTGTTTCGTTCACCGCAACTATGGTTGAAAAGTTTTATCATCTACCAAATGTTTTAAATCTATGATTTATTATCGATGAAGACTATTGATAATTTATTTATCTTTAGTCATGATATTCTTTCTTGAGCTAGTTGTCTCACCCTTTTGCTTCACAATTCCTTTCGTGTAATAAAAGTGTATTTGGGACAATGGGAATAACTTAGGGAATAAAGCGGTGGTCTATAGATGTTGAGGTGAGGTGAATTTAACTTGGAATGGTGTTTTGCCACTATCATACAAGATGTCTAATGACATACAACCTCGTGTCATCATAAGGCGAGGTTGTACTCATCCACTTGCTGAGTATATTTACAAGCACTACCTATATAATCTTGGTGTTTGTTTGGAGTATAATACCCAATTAGAGACAGTGGAGATAATGATATGTCAAGAGAAGACTCACCATTGGAAAGAAGATGATAATAATCTTCTCGTTTTTCTTTTAGGGGTCTATTAGGTCAACGAGGATAATTTCGTGGGCATATGATATCTATCATTTATGGCCTCCTATGTACGAAGGTTTCCTTGAGCACTTCCCAAAGATTATAATTTCTAAAACAGTTTTTGACTATACCTTTATGTAAGGTGTCATTGCGACGTGCTATCCAAGGTTGGGATGAATGTCACAGTTGGTATATATTTGTATCCAAACTCACATCATATGTGTTATTGTATTTTGCACGACAATTGTTGTAATAAAGTTGTAGTTGTTTTCTGTACCATGTATTTGGCGACTCGAGAATGGGTTGGATGGAATGGACCTATTTTGGGGTAAATCAGCGTTTAATATCGAGCTTAGGAATATGGTCTCTGGCGGAGATAAGGGAATAGAACTAGGAGGGGAGAGACGAGTAAATCCTTCGCTAGTGTGTCTTACCTAAGCTTATTTGTTGGTCAGTCATAATATCGGGATATTATGTGATATGTTAATTTTTTCAATTAACCATTGTTTTGAAGCTGTATTCTAGAATGATATCTGAAATACAGGAGATGAGCAATGGAGAAATCATGATGACAGGAAAGATGGAATCTGAAATGAAAGCAAGGTATTCTCAACTCTTTGAAATACCAGGTACGTAAATTTCGAGGACGAAATTTCATAAGGAGGGGAGATTGTAAGACCCCGAATTTTATGAAATAAAAGTATTCAATTGTTCTTATAATTACTATTCAGTAAATGGTTAAATTGATAAAAGGTTAAAGTGAAGGGTGATATATGTAATTATTTTAAATAAGCAAGTGGTTATAAAATACTCATTTTTGTCGGGGAATATTCGTTTGGTCGTGGAATATTCTTTTACTGTTGGGAATATTAAATGCGGCAGTAGCATGACCATTTGTGGGCCCCATAACAAAATAACTGTCGAATGAAGAAAAAAACAAGTATAAGTTGTTTATAAATAGCAGGCGTAGTTATTTACCAATTAATCTTATGTTGCGGTGGTTAAAATCTGATGTCTGGCGTTGTTGTATAGTATTACTACGCAGTATTGCACCAATTATTGATTCTTACGTAAGAAGGCTTTACTCAATAATTATTACGATGAATTCTCGCTCAAGTATTTTATTTTATTGATTCAATAATTCTTTGCGTTGATATTTTATATTCTTTGTTGTTTCAATAATTGTCACTACACAGTATTTTCCATTATCGAAGCAATAATTCATATTATCTGAATAATATTATTAGATAACATTATTGGCAATGTCTAGAAAGTTACATACAAGGAGAGGTTTGGTCACCTAATCAAGGCGCAAGAAGGAGAAATTCTTATTGGAAAGTCCCTCTTTTCGAAGGCTATCAGTTGTCATTATTGTGATTCTATAATATTATTTGTGAATAATTAATTATTGATTTATATGATGATGAAAATATTCATTTTATGTGGATATAGATGGAGAAAATTTTTAAAGTGACAATTGTTGAAAATTGATATTTTATCTTTTTCGATAAAATAATATTTTATTATATTATTATAATATAATAATGGTGATATTTTTACAATGAATGTGGGATATATGAGTATATGAGGAGGAAGAGTTTTTTATTGCAAAAGTTGTTTTAAAACATGTTAAACATGTTGGTGGACCCATTCTTGGTTGAAATTTGATTATAGCTTTGTAAAATCGTCCAGTATGTGGATTTGGTCAATTTACATTTGGAATTTGGAAAACCTTTCTTCGCAAAGTTGTAGAGAATTGAATTTCCTATAAAAATTGCGAGAGATTGAAATATTACGATAAAAGGGTTATTTATTATGAATTATTGAAGTTCTGAAGTTCCGAAATAATTGATTTTTGGAGTTTAAAATATTTTAAATATAAAAAATGTTTTTATTGTTTTTGGCACATGTGTGGCTGAAGTTTGGACTAGATTTGTGTGCATAGGAAATTTTAATATATATATTATTAATTTATTAAATTTTCTGCTTTGGTGTTCTAAGCATTTTCTTATAAATAGGGTGCTTAGGTTAGAATTGAAAATGACACCAGAAACTGAAGTTTTCTCTCTATTTCTCTCTCTATATTATCGAGTGTATTTTTGTGAGTATTTTGATATCTTGAGTCTTTCTTTATACGTTTGCAAGTTCGTTCGGCGTTATTCCAAATCTAATGCTCTTTTGAGGTAAGGGATAGTACGGGATTTTAAGGGATTGTAAGGGATGTTATTTTCTTCTCAAATGATATTATTTCTTCAATATCATTATGCCGAAATATTGGTTGGAATTTTTTTTATCAAATTTGGAACTTTTTCATGTCGGGATTACTATTCATGAGTTACTATTCACGAGTTACTATTCATGGGTTACTATTCACGGGTACTATTCACTACAAAATTGGTTTCTTTTTTCTAACCAAATTATAGTTGATTTTTGAATATTACTCTGGAGATTAAAACTATATATTAATTATATTGATTTTATTATCATATATAACATTTTTATAACCCTGATGTTGAAATTCTCTTTCACTGGAGTGTAAAGATGGGTAGATTATTGGTATGATCATGACTAGGGTTCTCTTTGGCTAGTAGTAAAAAGTTGAATTGTAACTGGTATGATCATGACCATTGAATTTATAATTGAATATCTTTAGCTTAAGTGCAAAGGTGAATTGATCAACATGGTTATAATTATTGTTTATATAAATTTCGAAATGATTATGTATTTCTTTGAGATATGAATATCTTTGGCTTTGTAGTCAAAAAGATGACTGTTGTTGAATATCTTTGGCACATGTAGTACAAAGATGTCTTTGTTGATAAATATCTTTGGCCCGTAGTGCAAAGATGAATTTATTAGTATGATTATGAGCAGAGGCGTGATTTGGTATAACCATGATCTTTGATGTTTCGAGGTAAAGACCGGTGATGAAAATTATCTTCGTCCTGAATGCGAAAAGGAATTTAGAACTATAATTATGATTATGAGTTATTCACATGATTGTAGACAGGAACTGTTGATTGATGTTACAGGGTTAAAATATTGTTGGTGAACTTTTAACATGGAGAAGATAATAGACTTTATGGTCTATTTGACTCTTCTAATGGATTGTTCGTTTCGCTGCAACTATGGTTGAAAAGTTTTATCATCTACCATATGTTTTAAATCTATGATTTATTACTGATGAAGACTATTGATAATTTATTTATCTTTAGTCATGATATTCTTTACTGAGCTAGTTGTGCTCACCCTTTTGCTTCACAATTCCTTTCAGGTAATAAAAGTGTAGCTGGGACAAGCGGGGAATAACAGGGGAATAGAACGGTAGTCTATAGATGTTGAGGGTGAGGTGAATTTAACTTGGAAGGATGTTTTGCCACTATCATACAAGATGTCTAATGACATCTGACCTCGTGTCATCATAAAGATGAGGTTGTACTCATCTACTTGCTGAGTATATTTACAAGCACTACCTATACAATCTTGGTGTTTGTTTGGAGTATAATACCCAATTAGAGACAATGGAGATAATGATACGTCAAGAGAAGACTCACCATTGGAAAGAAGATGATAGTAATCTTCTAATTTTTCTTTGGGGTCTATTGGGTCAACCAAGGATAATTCTGTGGGCATATGATATCTATCATTCATGGCCTCCTATGTACGAAGGTTTTCTTGAGCACTTCTCAAAGATTCTAATTTCTAAAATAGTTTTTGACTATACCTTTATGTAAGGTGTCATTGCGACGTGCTATCCAAGGTTGGGATGAATGTCATTGCGACGTGCTATCCAAATTCACAGCATGTGTTGTTGTATTTTTCACGACAATTATTGTAATAAAGTTGTAGTTATTTTCTGTACCATATATTTGGCGACTCAGAATGGGTTGGATGGAATGGACCTATTTTGGGGTTGTCACAAGAACAACCCAGAAAGAGCTCTCACTGGTGACGATGGTGTCTTAGCTTCTCAGACTCGCCGACATCGGGTTTTCGGATGGTGACGATGGTGTCTTGGCGAATTGCCATCGGCAAAACCGAATAGCCCTCATAGTCTATGTGCTCCCCAATCAAATTCGCTTGTCCCGGCGATTGAGCGTAGATATCTGGCGGATTACCGAAGCATTCAATAAACTTGGATTTCACCTTCTCGAATCGAAGCTGAGCTTCTTCCAATTGTGATTCTCCTCCATAAACTGGGTCCAAATTTGAATAGTTAGGAACTGGAAGGTCTTTGTGTCTCGCCATTGTTTTGTTGTGAAAAATCTTTCTATAAAACAGAACCAAAAATGATTATAGAATTCTGGTGATAACATACAATTGATTGTTTTTGGATTTGGGGGAAATATGATATGGATTAACAAATTTTTGATTTAGGATAGATCCTTTTATAAGTATTTTAAAACATAAAAGTATTTTTATTTTTATTTTTAAAATAAAACATACATATTATAAATATTATAATATTAATATTATACATATTATAAATATTTAGTTAAAAAAAAAGAAAGAAAATAAAACATAAAAATATTTTTATTTTTAAAAATTTTATAAGTATTTTAAAACATAAAAGTATTTTTATTTTTATTTTAAAATAAAACATACATATTATAAATATTATAATATTAATTTTTATTAATATTATACATATTATAAATATTTAGGTAAAGAAAAGAAAGAAAATAAAATATAAAAATATTTTTATTTTTAAAAATTTTATAAGTATTTTAAAACATAAAAGTATTTTTATTTTTATTTTAAAATAAAACATACATATTATAAATATTATAATATTAATTTTTATTAATATTATACATATTCTAAATATTTAGGTAAAGAAAAATAAAGAAAATAAAACATAAAAATATTTTTAAAACCACAGTGGGCCAATTGCATTTTTTAAAGTGCAATGGCTCAATAGTATTAGGAATTCGGCTGACTGACTTGCCACGTAGGAAATAACTTATTTTATTATTATTTTTCAAAAACCACGTAGAAAAATTGGTCTAATTTTTTAACGTATGTTAGTCAAATTGGACGGAATGACTTGATTGTACATTTTTAAAAACCACAGTGGGCTAATTGAATATTTTAAAAGCACAATGACTAATTGCTTAAAACACTACAACTACAATGGGGTAAATGTGCTTTTTGCCAAATAAATTATTACTAGACGAATAATATTTTTAAGTGCGTTTAGACTTTCAAACGCTCCATAACCAAATATATTCATAGTGCTTTTTCAACTTCTTCTCAATTGTTGTGTTTATTGTGTTTGAGCTGCAAACACGATAAACTTTTTGTTGTGTTACCAAACGCAGCATCCCAAACGTAGGTGCGCCTGGAGTTTAGTCTGCATTTGGAGAGCAAAATGCTTCTTGCGTTTTAACCCAAATCACAGTAACAAAACGCACGAAAATTTGACCATATTAACATTTGACAAAATTTGTAGTTCGTTGCATTTGAGCCACAAGCGTTGTGCTTGTGAATTAAATAAATTGTGTTTGAAATAAATTATTACTAGACGAATAATATTTTCAAGTGCGTTTAGACTATCAAACGCTCCATAACCAAATATATACATAGTTCGTCTACTTCTCAATTGTTGTGTTTATTGTGTTTGAGCTGCAAACACGATAAACTTTTTGTTGTGTTACCAAACGCAGCATCCCAAACGTAGGTGCGCCTGGCGTTTAGTCTGCATTTGGAGAGCAAAATGCTTCTTGCGTTTTAACCCAAATCACAGTAACAAAACGCACGAAAATTAGACCATATTAACATTTGACAAAATTTGTAGTTCGTTGCATTTGAGCCACAAGCGTTGTGCTTGTGAATTAAATAAATTGTGTTTGAAATAAATTATTACTAGACTAATAATATTTTCAAGTGCGTTTAGAGGTATCAAACGCTCCATAACCAAATATATACATAGTCTGCTCACTTTCAATTGTTGTGTTTATTGTGTTTGAGCTGCAAACACGATAAACTTTTTGTTGTGTTACCAAACGCAGCATCCCAAACGTAGGTGCGCCTGGCGTTTAGTCTGCATTTGGAGAAGCAAAATGCTTCTTGCGTTTTAACCCAAATCACGATAACAAAACGCACGAAAATTAGACCATATTATCATTTGACAAAATTTGTAGTTCGTTGCATTTGAGCCACAAGCGTTGTGCTTGTGAATTAAATAATTTTTGTTTGAAATAAATTATTACTAGACGAATAATATTTTCAAGTGCGTTTAGACTGTCAAACGCTCCATAACCAAATATATACATAGTTCGTCTACTTCTCAATTGTTGTGTTTATTGTGTTTGAGCTGCAAACACGATAAACTTTTTGTTGTGTTACCAAACGCAGCATCCCAAACGTAGGTGCGCCTGGCGTTTAGTCTGCATTTGGAGAGCAAAATGCTTCTTGCGTTTTAACCCAAATCACAGTAACAAAACGCACGAAAATTAGACCATATTAACATTTGACAAGTCTAAAACCATCATGTTGTGGTGACTTCTTCTTACAAATTACAATTAAGTGCTTGAAACTCTCTCCCAACAAAGCTTGAAAATTGAAATGATTTCTCTTTAGAAATTACAATTAGGACTTGAAATTTATAATAATCTCTATTTTGGAATTGCAATTGTACATCTAACTAAACTAAGCTCGTCTAAATTTTACAAGGAGAAGAGTTTTGTGAATTACAGAGTGAAAGATGAATTGCCTAGTGAGAGTAAGAGACCCGATGGGCCTATTCTTCTTTCGTCAATCCTTTTTTCTTACTTTTATTTTCATTTACTCTCAAGAGGCACATGTTCATTACTACTTAGATTGATTCTTATGAAATTAAGCTTCACGTGATAAGTTAATCGATTGATCGATCTGGTCTTGTACATGGAGAGATCACCTCCCGTCTGCGTGTCGACATTGTCAAAGTTAATTTCATGTTTTTAAAAATGAATATTGATCTATATATTGAAAATCTTGTTATTATTATTATCTTGCTATTATATTTTGAAAAAGAGATGATATGTGATTACATATTATATTAATTTTCTTTTCGCAAACAATGATATTGTATGATTACATAATTAATTTATCATCATATATTTATACAATATAATAACAATTTATGTCATTTTGCACCATTTGAACTGCAACCATTACAATTCTAGCCGAACAAGAATCACAATTTCAACAACATAAGTCGATGGTAAACGAACAAGATCATAACTAACTAACTAACTTTCATAAGCTGCAGCTGCATTTCAGCCATGGTATAAAGAAACAAACCCATATACTATCAGAAGTACTAGAGGCCACAACCCACAATGGTTTCCCTAATCTCTTCAATCAATGAATGCTACAACCAATGTATGTTGCTTCAATGCAAAAAAAAAACTCAATTTAGTGCTGAAATTGCATCCAACAACTGGAGCACCTCTTTCATTGCAGGCCTATATTTCCAAATCTCAATAGTACACAGTGTGGCAATTCTAAAAAACTCCACAACTTGACCTTCTTTCAATTCGTCCCTCATAATATTGGCATCAATCATGTCCATTTGCTTATTTTGTGAAACCATACTGGTAGCCCACTCGATTAATCTAATTTCCTTTCCATCATTCTTAATCGGCCAACTAGGACGCTTTCCGGTAGCTATCTCGAACATTAAAATTCCAAAACTATATACATCTCCCATTGCGGTGGCGATCGTTGATCCGTGAATATACTCCGGCGGCATATACCCCATCGTGCCGGCCACTTGTGTCGAAACGTGGGATTGGGCGTCTTCGATTCTCCTTGCTAGCCCAAAATCAGCAATATGTGCCCCAAATTTAGAGTCCAATAAAACGTTACTAGCCTTGATGTCCCTATGAATTATTGGCGTCTCTAAATTGTGCATATGGCATAGCCCTTGCGCCACATCTTTGATGATATTAGTTCTCGTGTCCCAAGATAACGGCGGCCTGGAAAGTGACGTGGACATGTCATCGTTCTCGGAGGATGACGTGTCGCACAGCCATTGGTCGAGGCTGCCTTTCTCGATGAACTCGTAAATCAGGACCCGGTCCATACCCGTGGCGCAGTACCCGAGCATCCTTACTATATTCGGGTGCTGGATCTTGCCCAGGGTCTCCATCTCGGCCCGAAACTCCCGGAATCCCTGGAACGCGTCGGCGGAGAGTTTTTTGACGGCGACGTTGGTGCCGTTGCAGAGGCTAGCCTTGTAAACGAGGCCGAAGCTTCCGTCGCCGATGATGAGGTCCGGGGAGAAATTCTTCGTCGACTTGAGGAGCTCCGGCATGGACACCCGGGCGAGACTCGGGTCGAAGGTGGCGCTCTCGGTGACGGCGATGGAGTTGAGATTTGAGCTTGGGGTGGTTCGGGTACGGGCTCGGTTTTGATGGAGGTGATGTGTCCGGCCCTGTTTTCTGGCTTTGCAGAAGATGATGAGAAAGGCAAAGATTAGGGTGATGGCGAAGAAGCTGGCTGTTGCGGCAAAGACGGCTTGGATTATTGGTTCCATGAATTTTTTTGGGTGGAGGACGGCGGTGATGGGCGGCGGATGGTGGTGGAGGAGAATATTGGGGATAGTTGAGGAGAGAGAAAATAAAGAAAAAAATGGAAGGGTATGTAAGGGTTTAATTGACTGAGAGCTGTGTAGAAAAGGCAAAAAAGGAGCCGCCGTTAACGGTGGCACTACATGGAAAATAAAATGTTTAGTAGTCAAGTCAACGGTCCACCACCCTAAAAATTGAAATATATTTCCTCCGTTCTTAAAAAATAAATAATTATAATTTTCATACAAATTAAAAAAAAATCTTTTTTAAAAAAATTTATTCTTAATAACTTTATAAATTTATATAGAGTAGGAATATTTTTATTTTTTTTATATCTTGAAAACGAAGGGAGTACATGGCATACGCAACACAATTTTGTATACTTTAATTTCATATTTTTTCTAAAAAGATATTTTTGGAGCCAACTTTGATTTTAATTTTTTTTAAGAAAACATTTTATTAAATTTAATACATTTTATTAAACGGGTACTTAAATTCTTTAATGAATGAATTAAAAAAAAAAGGGGGATGTTACACATCTTTACAAGTAACTTTCATAACCTTGAAAAACACGAATTTATATGACTTGGGGAGTTTGTTCGACCAAGTGATGCGATGGAGTAAAAATAATTTAAATGAAATATAAAAATATTATCTATATTATACTCCCTCCGTCCCAAATTAATTGTTTAATTTTAATTTTTTAAAGTCAAATTGATCATTTTTAAAACTAATCTTTTTACTATTTTTGCTAAAATATAAGTGAAGAGATTATAACCAAAAGGAAGTATATACAATTTATTACTAATCCCAATTTTTATAATTTTAGAAATATATTTATATATGATTAATTATTAATTCTAAAAATAGTCAATTTAACTTAAAAAGGTTAAAATTGAACAATTAATTTAGGACGAATGGAGTAAATTATTTGTGAGGATTCTTCACCAAGTTTAGTGTAATTGTGTCACGTTTGACTTGTTATATATATATATATATATATATATATATATATATATATATATATATATATTTAGTTTTTAAATTTTATAAAATTCTAATTTTACGCTCGTATAATTTACACACAACATGTGTATGACGGCTAGTATTTAGTTATTATTTAAAAATATTTTTAGCTAGTTGAAGGCACTTTCAAAAGAAGCACAAATTTATGTTCTTGATGAAAGCACTTTTGACAAAACACAATTTAAACTTTTGAATTTAAATTAATGAAGAAAAATTAAAAGTTTATCTTGTACACTTTTGTATAATTTAGGTTTTTATTATTGTAGGTACTCGAAATTTTTTGTCTTCTTTATTAATATCATTGCGGGAGGATGATTGATCTTTTAAGAGAGAACTCGAAAGACAATCCAAATCCATCTGGGATACTCTTTGGAAGTTCAAGATCAACCCCGGATCGCAATCTAGAGTAATTGGTTTCAACCTCGGATCTAACCCCGAGACCTGCGAGATACAATCTGAAACACACCGGAGAAGATCGATTAATCTCGGAGATAACCCCGAGGTATCCGGCCTCGATCCCAACCATGGGAATAGCCACCAACCTTGGTGATAACCCCAAGGAATGCGATTTTGGAGATAACCCCGGAAATGCTTGTTTCAAATGTCATCAGCTTCAATCTCGGCACTCACAATAAAATACACTGTGCCAACCCGGCAATAACATCGGGAAGATAGGCACGCCTCAAAGATAACAATGAGGACCTTCAACAAATCGGCGGTCAATCTCGTGAAGTCGAGCAACGTCTCGCTTATCTACCAATCCAATCCGTGATGCTGCCGGTGAGGGACAACATCACCATCTCGTCAAACACGATGCCACGTCTCGTCTCTACGCAACAATGTCCCACAAGGCTAACCAATCCCGAGTGACTATTGTGCGGGGTAACGGATGAAAGTTGAAGCTTGAAGACCGGAGGACATCGTCCCATCTTCAAAGACTTCGTACAAACTCTAATCCCATACCATCGTACAATTCTCGACAACGGCGGTCCGAAATAGGTCCTGGATACCTCAAAACGGATGCCCGGATTGCACTTCTCAAAATCCGAGTGGATATTACAGTGCGTGAGTGAGTGCGTGCTTGAGACGCGACCAAACCCGCAGAGCCGGGCCGACCCGATCCGCCCTCTGGTACACTGTAATTTGAGCCGCAGTACACACCTATGATACATATTGCCTATAAATAGAGGGCTTGGGGTGCTGATTTTTAAGAGAAAAAAGACGGGAAAACCCAGCACAATTTGCTCTGCACTTGCCATACAGTGTATTTTCTCACTTTCAAACACCTGTGAGCTCATATATAGCCTCTTTTGTACCCACAAAAGCCCAGTGTTTACCCACTCTAAAGATATAAAAGCCCTTTTTATCAGTCAGCTGTAAGCCTTCTCACACACTTTAGAGTCTTTCTCTTCATCTTTGCACACACCCTTCTACACGTTGAGAGTCGTGTTGCTTGTTTTTTACTGGATTTGATTCAGTGGTTTCATTGCGATCATATATATATATATATATATATATATATATATATATATATATATATATATATATTGACTAACATTATCGAGTTATGCCTCGATTGAGCCTGAACTTGATGCGGGCGTTATTGCTTTTATATATATATATATATATATATATATACTTATATATATTAACTATGCAGCCGGACTTTGTTCGATGAGCCTGAACTTGATGCAGTGCGTTTATTCGCTATATATATATATATATATATATACTTATATATATCAACTATGTGTCGGACTTTGTTCGATGAGCCTAGAACTTGATGCAGTGCGTTTACTCGCTTTTATATATATATACTTATATATATGAGCGGTGGTTGAACTATGTTCGATGAGCACAGATTTTACATATATGCGTTTATTGCTTTATATATATATATATATATATTTATTTATTTTGTCTGCACGAGTTCCCTTCGTGGCGAGTTGATCGCTTTTTCTGACTTTCTTTACATTTCGTCCACTGGAGTTTACTTACGTGGCGATTGGCCAAATATTCTGACTTTATTTACATTACTGTCACTTTGGAGTTTCCTTCGTGGCGGTTGACCGTATCTCTGACTTTATTTACATTTCGATCCCCATGGAGGTGCTTCGTGGTTGGTGGTCTGTCGTACATATATATTTACCGCTTTTATATATATATACCGCTTATTGTTTTTTATACAAATTGCAATATTCTCATGCGCTTAGGAATCATGTGATCACAGATTCATCTCATTGGATCTAGATTCGGTTCCGGGAATGGCAATTTCAGTTGGAAGCAACTTGTAAATTATTCTACGATGTCTGTATTTCCTCAGATGGTTTCCATACCCACGAGGAAGTCGGCATTATTTTTTTATGTATTATTTTTCATACGGATGCCTCGCATCCGTCAAATAAAATCAATTCAGCCACTCACTTAATAAAAATGGAAGTGTAAAAGGTCTCAATTCCTATTGAGCATCAGGGTTTAAAAAACCTCTTTTATAAAACATTATTGCCATATCTTGCTAAAAACTGAATTTTACATAAATTCAAACCCTGTGTATATAGGTTCGAACGAGTCCTCGCACAACTTTCCTATAACAGCACATTGATCCACACACACACACACACACACACATACACACACACACACACACACACACACACACTCAGATAATAGTTTCTTGAAAAGAGGCGGTCACCGTGGTAACACGGATGTCGGGGGGTGCCTAACATCTTCCCCCGCATAACCAAGTCCCCGGACCCTAAATGAATCTCGGTTTCGCCGACCCGTATATCAGTGTCACATCATTGGGTCAATGTGAAAACCTTTTCTCGGTTGTGTTGGTACAACCATTTAAAAAACCAACTGGCGACTCTTAACAGTCCCATCGTCGACATTATACATGTCAGACCTTTTTCACTTGTTTTTTCAAAACAAATCTCACCTAAAATGAGAACACCAAAGAACAAGTAACGGAAAGGGACATCCAAAATCCCGTCGTCGACAGGTGGCGACTCTGCTGGGGAGTCCAGTAAGAGGACTTAAGCCGCTACTACAATCTTTTCAAAACTATTATATGCTTGTGTGTGGATGTTGCATTTACATTGGATGAATGTGTACGAATGCATGTCTTGTTTGAGCTTAGTGCTTCGCATCATATCTGCGTGTGATGTTAGTGCTTCGCACTATAAACTGCTTATGATATTAGTGCTTCGCACATGTCATCATTTCATACGGTGAGACGCGATGTATGTGAATGTATATTGTGTGGTCCCTCCACCAGGAGGCTATCCCGTTGGTGTTTGATTACTGGACTTGTGAGAAGACTAATTCTCTGAGGCTCAGGAAAGGCACTACCCAAATTCGCTCTAGTTGAAAGACCGGATTAACTTCCCGTCTAGTAGATTGCGATGATTTGGGAACCTTCATGCCAAAAAGCCCATGAGAGTAACCTAAGATAGGTCGACCTCTAATAAACCCAAAGCGAAGGAAAGTCTCTTCATGCTCTCATTTCAATTACTTGTAAACACTGATTACTTGTAATTTCATTCCATATCTATCTCCATGTAATGAGAAATATGAAGCAATATGTCCACATACATGCTACAAATAGGCGACACTCGTTTTGCGAGGATAAAATTCCTAAAATGGACACATCACATAGCATGTCATTATACACCTTCCCTAATGACTAAACTATGCCGATCTTTCATGAGGAATCAATCGGACCTACTACCCGGTCAAAGTCCAAAAGGCAACAAGCCTACAAATAATCATGTCATCATCCAGGCGATGAACTTAATCCGGTTTCTCGGAAAGAATTGACGGGTTAAGCAAAGCAGATTACTGATTTGGCTATTCTATTAAAAGAATTACACGACCACACAGGTCGAGAAAATACGACACACATCCGAGCCCTCCATACAAGGAGGAATTTTTGGTCATTACCATACCAGAGCCACAGTTGGATACTATCAACAAAAGCGCATGATCTTGCCCATTCCTTTGGAGATCCGCACAATGGTGACATCAAAAAGAAAGTCCTCCAAATGGAAGAGACCCTTCCAGCGCTTATCAAAGGAATTGGAACACGGGGAGTGTGTCATATCTTGATCTATATGTATTTTTCCGGTGTTCACTATCTAGAAAAATTTAAAACTCGACTTTGAAAAAATATGACGGGTTGGGGATCCTTATACACATTTAAAAGTCTTTATTGAGAGGCGGGATCCTATGCAGAGGATGAAAAACTCGTAATGCAATTGTTCCAAAAGAGTCTAAGCGAGAGAAGCCTGGCTTAAGTGGTACACAAGATTAGACAACTCCAAAATCCACAATTTGGGAAGAGCTAGCACATGCCTTCCTCACTCATCTGGCTTTTCAAACTCAAATGGCTCTGATCGGTATCGATTACCAAGATCAAGAAATAGTCTAACGAGTCTTTAAGAGAGTATGCTCAAAGGTGGAGACCTTTGGTACGCCCAAGTTAGTCCTGCCATGTCGAGAATCGAGAAATGGTCATGACATTCATAGATATACAAGAAGCTCCCTTCTATGAGAGAGAGTTTTAATAAGCATCGGCAAACCGCTTTTCTGAAATGGTTAAACATGGGGAGATAATTTGAAATGGGGTTGAAGTCAAGAATGATTCAAGACCTAGCAAGACTCAAAGTCATTCAACGATCACATCAACTGGAAATTATGGGAACAACCCGAGGGTCCATAAAAAAGAAAGGAAGATGTTTTCCGATACTACGAGGATAAAAAGCAATCAAAGTATTCCCATTCAAAGGAGAAACTACACTCCCTTTCCAAAGACGATCTGCAAACCCTCCAATACCAAAAGGTGGAGAAGTCGAACGCCATCGAAAGTGTTTACACCCTTAGGGGATACCCTCGAGAACATTCTTAATCTTCCGACAACACGAAGAAAATTACGCATCTTCTTCCACCAAATGACCCTAATGGACGGGGTTTCAATGTCTGCTAGAAATGTGTTTATCATCTTAAGGGGCACTGGACATAATACTCGTGGATTGTTGGGCCTTGAAACACAAGATCCAGGACCTAATAGATAATGGAGAGATCGTAGTCACCAAACCCGATCAGCCTCACGTACAAGACAACCCTCTTCCTCAACACAAAGAAGAAGAGGTCAACATGATTAATTGGAGCAGTGGACAGAGTTCTAACTTCAGCTGTGATTCCCCCCAGACCATCAAAGACAGTGATGACAGATGGGATTATGCTAAGTTCTAGTTCACAATGGAACGAAAGATGAAAGCTCTCTGCAAACAAATTGAGCAATTGGCGGAACTGGTGACTTATCAGCATCAAGTGACTCGGCAATTAATCAGCCAGGAGCATGCCAGTCTCCTACCAATCATCATGAATATTCCCTCGTCACTTTCAGAAAATGAAATGTTGGAAGACAAAGTGACGAAGAGAGCAAATGCCAAAGCCTGTCGGGATTTCGCTAACAAACGAGAATTCACCTATTTGGGCCAACCCATGGAGGAAATCCTTCACATGTTAATCAATGAAGGAAGGATCAGTTTCCTTCTACCTCCAATCAACCCTCGTTCAGGACGGTACAACTCTGATGGAGTATGTTAATACCACTCCTAGTCTCATGGTCACAAAGACGAGAAGAATCTTTGGGCACTCCGCCACCTTATTCAAAATCTAATCGACAGTGGTGTACTGCGCTTGGCAGATAACGACACTGTGTTACGTGCAAGTGAGAATGAAGGCCCTACTAAGTGGAAAAGTGTGGTAGCAGTTATATCTACTGAAGTTGAAGGGATTAATACTTTTCTCACAACACCGATAATTCAAATTTCAAAGGAGGAAGCAATCCTTTGAAAGTGGCCGCTCCCAGAGCAATCAACTTGCCATGTGAGAGCACAATATCCTATTGTTAGCTTGCTTGAGGTTCCGTGGAATTATGGAGAAGGTGAAGGATCCACCTCACATACCACCGCCGCAGCGAGTGTCGAAGGAAAATCCTTGTATCTTCCCCATCGGGTGATGAACTCCACCACCAAATCAAAGGGAAAATACCCATGGAGAAGATTAAAAATTCCTCATGTTGTGGGTCATAACTTGAAGCCTCGGTGGTTTTAAGCTTGAAGGAAGCGCCACCACAAATATCAATTTTGGACTTGGTCCTAACCTCTGAGAACCACCGGAAGGTCTTGTTAAAGGTTCTAGAAGAAGCCTATCTCCCGACATCAGTGGATACGGAAAAGTTTCAACACATGGTTGATCACATTTTCAACAACAATGTGATATCCTTCACTGATGATGACATACCATCCGAAGGGACTGGTCATTGCAAGCCGTTACACATTGTGGTCTTGTCCTCCGGATATATGGTAGCAGGGGTCTTAATAGATGGAGGTTCCTCTCTAAATATCTGCCCATATGCCACCTTGGTGAAGATGAATATCAATCTCAACCGAATTTGGAGTAGCCATACTATCATCAAAGCTTTTGATGGAGCCCGCCGTAACTCGGTTGGAGTAATTGAGCTGCCAATCGAAATTGGCCCTCATACATTCTGCGTATCCTTCCATGTGCTCAAGATAGATTCGGGATACAACCTGCTCTTGGGACGACCATGGATCCATATGGCTGGGGCAGTCCCCTCCACTCTTCACCAACAATTGAAGTACATTATCAACAATAGCCTGGTCACGGTCAATGCTGAACCAGAGATTCCTCAGCACGGGGACATTCCGTTCATCAATGCCAATGCAGACGTAGAACCAGTCAGTTTTCATGCTTTGGAAATAAGCAACACCCAATACCACGCTATTGGAGCACCATTGTTCAACCCCACATTTACGATGAGGTGATGTCACCACTCAAGAAATGATGTCGTTAGGTCACAAGCCTTGACAAGGGTTGGGTAAAGACGGCCAGGTATCCGAAGACCCATTCGATTAACTAAGAAATTGAACAATTTGGACTAGGCTATTACTCGACCAAATCAGTCACAGAATCCTCATAAGCATCAACAGATTCCTTCAGCTTCAACCATATGGCGTTTGGCTTTGCCTTCAAACTCCGAGTCCGCACAACCTTCAGTAAAGGTGCCAGCCAATGTCATGGCCATGTTATTTCCTAAACCGAAACCGGTGGAGGAAAAGAAAATCGTTATTCCAGATCCCGCAATCGAAGAAGAGGAGCGGAGAATCAAGGAAAACGTTGTCCGAATAATGTCGGGCATGCGCATCATCGTCCATGATGAACATACCAACAGATACACCCCAGATGATGATTGCCCTGATGTAATGGCCATCATTTGGGACAAGGAGGACGATGACAATCCCTCCATCACTGCGGTCCACCCGGACTTTACCCTTACCAATTGGAACAACATTCCTTGCTTTGGTCGACAAGGTAAAGCAAAGGAAATTCTTTTACGCCTGTGTAGATCTAATAAGCGCCTTTTTTACATGACGATGATTAGTAGTTTATTTGGCGAAGATATGCTAACACTTGTGTATGATCAACGATTTCATATATACTAAGTGAAAGCATATTTTGTTTTAGGACTCAATTTAGATGTGCTGTATTTGCGGATACGATGCCTCTCCTACACAAGGATTGTACCTTTGATGTAGAGATGAATTTCACCTTGATGGATCTCGGGATGACATTGAGGTGCCTCCAAAAATTCAAGAATGGGTCAAAGACAAACTCAAACCTAACCTTGATCAAACCACTTCTTTCAATCTCTGGAACCTTAGAAAGCCCTAAGTTAATCCAGTTGGTTCGGACCTTACCCCAAACCAGCGGAATGACATGGTTACACTATTAACACAATTCGAGGATGTGTTTGCATGGTCTCATGAAGACATGGTGGGTTTGTCCGTGACATTGTCCTTCATCGCCTTCCCATTAAAGAGGATTTTTAATTTAGTCGAAGCAAAAGCTCAAAGCGATTGAAACACGAGTGGAGTTTAAAAGTGAAAGAAGAAATTATGAAACAATTTCAAAGCGGCATCATCATGGTGTCTACATATCACGAGTGGATATCCAACATCGTTCCGTAGTACCTAAACACGGAGGGAAGGGTCACGAGTTTTGCGTGGATTCTAGGGACTTGAACAAAGCTTGCTTAAAAGATAGCTTTCCTGTGCCATTTATCCACATTCTCATTGACAATACTATGCAGTACGACATGTACTCCTTTGCTGATTGCTTTGCGGGGTACCATCAGATTATGGTTGCCGAGGAAGATCGTGAGAAGACTACTTTCATCACTCCTTGGGGAACTTTTTGCTATAGACGGTTGTCATTCGGCCTCATTAATGCCGGAGCTACCTATCAACGAGCTATGATGGCTCTTTTCCATGACTTAATGCATAAAGAGATTGAGATCTACGTGGATGACATCATTGTCAAGTCCCGGAAGGAGGATGAACATCTAGACCATCTCGGAAAGTTATTCAACAGTTGCGTAAGTGCAACTTGAAGTTGAATCGACTAAGCGCGCCTTTGGCGTCAAGTCGAACAAGTTGCTAGGATTTCTATCGACCCACAAAGGGATTGAAGTGGATCTGCCAAAATCCAAGCCATCACAGAAATGCCCATTCCTCGATGAGAGAAGGAAATACGAGGATTTTGGGAAGGATCAACTTCATCGTGAGGTTTATCTCCCAACTCACGTAAACACGTGAGCCAATCTTCAAGTTATTAAGGAAGAACTCCTCCATGAAATGGAATGATGAGTGCGTAATGCCTTCCTTACAATCAAGAAACAACTAGTTAAAGCTCTATCTTGGTACCACCGGGGATGATGTTCCCCACATTCATGTACACATCCATAAGTGACAATGCCATGGGTCAGTATCTTTGAGACAGAAAAGCGATAGAGGCCAAGAACGAGCTAACTATTACCTCAACAAAAGGTTCAGCAGCAGTGAACACAAGTACACTCTGATCGAGAAGATGTGTTGTGCTTTAGCATGGACTTCCATGAGGTTACATCATTACCTACATGGTCACACAACCCATCTCATATCCCGCGTGGATCCTCTCAAGTACGTGTTTAACAAACCCATGTTGAATTGCCGGCTGTCAAGATGGCAGTTGATCCTACAACAATTTGACATCGTATATGTGACTCAAAAGTCCATCAAAGGTCAAGGAATCACAGATCAATCGCCGCCGCACCTTTTTGTGGGATTTCAAACCCTTGAAACATATTTCCCGATGAAGGAGTAATGACAAGACAAAGAACACCATCGAGACGATACGCCGCCAATCATGGAGGATGTATTTTGATGGAGTCATTAACATGGAAGGTTACGAGCCGAGCAATTCTAATATCTGATACGGGGGAGCAGTATCCCGTTGTCGTCAAATTACAGTTTGTCAGTACCAACAATACGGCTGAGTATGAAGGTTTTCTCATGGGGCTAAAACTTGCCCGTTCAATGGGCATCAAGCGGTTAACTGTCCTTGGAGATTCGGAGTTGGTAATCAAACAATCCACCGGAATCTATCAAACCAAGGAACTACATTTGCTGCCTCACCATCAGCAGGTTTTAAAGATGGCTTTGGAGTTCGAAGAAATCTCCTTTCTACACATTCCTCATAATAGGAATGATTTGGCAGACGCATTAGCAACTTTGGCCTCCTTGATTCAAGCATATATCGACAAGGAACACTTGCCAAGCGTCACAATTGCCTCGAACCAGGCTGACCTATGGGAATTACGTTGGAGAAGTATCGGATGAGCTACCTCCCATCCAACCTCCTTGGTATCGCGATATCAAGGAATATCTGCGAGATGGATCTACACCCGCATTAAGGCGAGCCTGGACCGAGAAAAGGCGGATTCATCGACTTCTTATGAAGTTCTACCGAGTGGAGATGCGCATTTCTACAAAAGAGATGCAGGATCGGGTCTCCTCGGTGTTTAGACAAAGATCGAGCCAGAGGCTTATGGATGAAATCCATGGTGGAGTCTGTGGCCCCATATGAGTGGCCCCTCCTTATCAAGAAAGTCCTCGGGGCCGGGACATTCTTGGTCATCTCTCAAAGCTGATTGCAATGACCACGTCAGAAGATGCTATCAATGCAGATTCATGGGAATGCTATACATGCCCCTCCATGGGAGCTCCACAATATGAGTTCTCCTTGGCCCTTCTCAATGTGGGGAATGGACGTTATTGGGCCCATTGAGCCTAAAGCCAGTAATGGTCACCGATTTATCTTCACCATGATCGACTACTTCACCAAGTGGGTAGAAACAACCTCCTTCCCCAGGGTCACTAAAGAAGTCATCATTGCTTTCATCAGAAACACTATCGTTTGTCGATATGGACAACCAGAGGTGATTGTGTTAGACAATGCCAAAAACCTCAACAACAAAATAATGGAGGAATTATGCAGTAGATTCCACATCAAACATCTTAACTCTGTCATCTATCGTCCGAACATGAATGGTGTTGTTGAAGCAGCTAACAAAAATATCAAGAAGATTATGCAAAAGATGTCAGCCAACCACAAAGATTGGCCTAACCTATTGCCTCTGACTCTGTTAGCCTACAGGACCACAATGCGTACTTCAACTGGGGCAACCCCCTACGCTTTAACCTATGGGATGGAAGCAGTGCTCCCCATAGAAGTTGAGATGGAATCTCTCAGAGTGTTGATCGACGCTCAGCTGGATGAAAACCAATGGGTACAAGACAGGTATCACCAATTGTCTCTGATAGACGAAAGGCGAACCGCGGCTATCTTCCATGGTCAGCTATACCAGCAAAGGATCGCTAAATCCTACAACAAAAAAGTCCGGCTACGGCAGTTTAAACAACATGACTTGGTTCTGAAGAAGATTATTGACAACCAAGATCAGGCTAAAGGAAAATTCGCTCCTAACTGGGAAGGCCCGTTTATTGTCAAAGAAGTATTGATAGGAGGCGCTCTCAGATTGCAAGAAAATGGACGGCGATGAATTTCCACAACTCATTAACTCGGACACCGTAAAACGGTATTACATCTGAAGTAACCAGCAAACACCCTGGTGCATCATCATCAGGTCACCAGTCATTCTGGTTCTTTAACCCTTTACCGCATATAACTTATCTACACTTTGCCCCTCAGGGAAACATACTCTTCAAGCCAGCAGCCTGGCTTTCTCCTTTGCGCTCATACAACTTAGGTCATCCCACCATGAATGAACCTCTTCGTGCGTCAGATTTAGCTACCCATACATGGGATCAAACTTCTCATGCCTGCAGTTTATCCTCAACCTAGGATTAAACTTTCTCCTCCCCGTACTCTGACCTGCACATGGGATTACACTTTTCTTCTCGCCTTGCGGGGCGAACTACGTCGACCTGATCTCCTCTTCAATAGGAATACGTAGGCAACCATTTCATATGGCCCGGTCGCAATAAAACAAAAACAACAAAAACATTTCTACCCTCTTCTCCTTACAAAACAAAAACAACCAAAAACATTCCTACATCATATCGCCTATATCTGATTGAACCTCTTACACTGAGGTTCGAACTATGCAAATTTGATCTCCTCTTCAATAGAGTACGTGGCGTACCATTCATGGTGTGGTCTCACCCCCTACCAAAACACAAACCATTGTCGGTGGTATTGGGATTCTCTTTCAATCCACTACATTTCATTCGGCTTCAGACCAAAGGGATGGAATTACCTGAACTCCTCCCAAATAGGAGATTCGGTGACCATCTAAGCTGCGGTCGTACCTCGAAGAGCAATACCAATCCATAAGAGATGGAATTAACTAGGCTTCTCCTAAATAGAAGTACTGGCGACCATCTGTGGTGCGGTCAATCTCAGAGAGGAAAGCCACACTCCTCTCCATATTTCCATTCAGAAACAAGTCCCAAGGCACCAAAGATGGTAGGGATACATAGATCGATGATCCATTCTGAAACTATCCAGAGATAGCTCAATGTCCATCCACCAAGGAAGAATTCAGAATACATCAAGATCATAAGCCCTGAAGCAGCAGGCAAAATATCAAGCAAATAGCAAGGCATATCTAAAAGGGAAGTGATCTAAAAATATATTTTCCTATCATATATAATGATGTTTGATATATATACAATGTGAACTGTACATGACAAAATGGCTAAGCTAGTCTGTGCAGGTAAATACAAGCTCATCTACGAATCAGGGTACATGCGAGCTAGCAAGACCACCATGGCATCCCTCTCAGATGAAGGAGGTAAAGCTGTAGTCTCCTGGATAAGAATATCCACATGACCCAACAGATCTATAGCCATCTGCATGATGACCATATGCTCATCGATATAAGCGCTCATCTCTGCGATTATACCAGTGGTAAGGGACCTCGCTGCAGTACTATCTGTGACAGCCACATCCCGGGCAGATATAGCACTATCCCACTCAACTATCACTGCGTCTTTGTCTGACCTGGCCTCATCCCGCTCAACAACAGCGGCATCTCTACGAGCTAATGCCTCGTCTCTCTCTAATAATAAGTGGCGTCCCTCACATCAAGAAGCGATCAACATCATAGATTGAATCTGGTCTCTCAAAGGTCATCGGATGAAGACTCGCTCTAAATCATCGTCTGTAAGTCTTTGGATCACAAAAGAAATCTTTGGTACTAGGAGAATCCGGAAGAATTCTTTGGCAACCCGGTGGAATCCTCCTTGATGTATGTATCAATGTCCTCTATAGGCTCTACATCATCTAACTCAATCTCGTCAGATCGCAAATCTTTCAGTAGATAAACCGATAAAATCTCCGTCTCCATCCATGCGGAGTACTCTGCGGAATAACCGGGACAACTGGCAGGAAAAGCAGCTAGCTCACGCTGATCCCAGCAAGCATATACACGAGATCGGTCCTCGGTGAGAGGTATTGAGAAGTTGAAGTGACCGACCGCCGCCTCGAAAGGATGAAAATCAGGAATCTGGTCAAACTGCGTGACATCACGACCAATGAATGATAAGTCGTCACGCCCTCAAGCCGACTAAAGGAGGAAATCCATGCCCGGAGCATGAGTAATGAAGCTGTATGGTGAACAAAGCACCGAGCACAGCAATATGCTAAATGGATCTCGGATATCGCCAAAATGCAGACCGGGGTGAGCATCTACACACTCCGATGGCTGAAAGTAATACGACATAACCACCTCATGGGAGAAACAATACCCGTGCCGTCTAAAGGTACCAACCGGTCGTAAGTGTGACATAAACCACACATATAGCATGACCAAACTCCCAGTAAACACACCTGACGGGTAAATACGGCAGTAGGACGCTGATCGCAAGGTCTCTTCCACGATCATAGGTACAATGGTACGACCCTCCCTGAGAGCTCTCACCGCCATGATAACGCCTATATCTATCTCATCCATGTACCGCGGCATGTACACGTATGACAGTACACATAGTATCAGTACATCAACTCTGGCCAAACGCCAATAATCCTCCGACACGGTGAAATCCCTTGAATGTCGTGAGTAGCTATCCTCCGCACCAAATCTGTCATACAGAAAACGCTGAGAGATCACATGGCCAGATGTCAGCTCATCTTGTACCACTCTGCGCCTCAATCTTGTGAGAGTCATGAATCTCCTACTCATGTCTCCCAAAACCATGTGCACGCAAGGTCTGTCTAAGGGCAGCATTGTCAAACGTGCATACTCCTCCAGAGTAGGAGTCAACTCATGGGTACCAAAACGGAATACCTGCCTATCAGCTAGCCAATGCTCTAGCATCCCATCTACAAATCATGCATGAACCTGAAATGCCAAAAGGGTCATGGTATCTTTGCAATAACAGATCTCTGATCCACCTATCTAGTGGTGACATGTTATCGTACCATGAAAGAGATACCCAATGCCACCACCGACGGTGGGGTATGATTTATCTGACTAGCTAATCGTCGAAGAAGACATCCGTGTGGGTCGTGTCATAAGACCATCCAGGTCAATCTGAAGTATCTACGGACATACATATATATGCATAACATGATACATGCATATGAGATAATGGATGACAATATGATATAGGAGCGAAAAAATGGTGCATACATTCCTAAATATATCATCATCTAATACATCGACTTTATACAACTACAAATACATGAAAATGGGGCACAAACGCCCTACTACTAACAGAGGCCTATCAAAAGATATGGCGAGAATACACGAGAAGAAGAAGACAATGGTCTCGATGTCCACATCCTCAATCTGTCCACTTGATGTAACTCCTCCCGAGTCATCGGATCTCTATCAGCGGGGATGTCGGCCTATAAAGGGAGGATCTGGCCAAGCAAAACCAAATGGGTCATCGAGGGGCAAAGACCGAAATTTGGAAGGAACAAATGTCTCTGCCTCTGTTGGATCTCTGCCCAAATGCCGAATAAATATGTGTGCCTGATCCAACTGCCGGGTCAAGCTATCAATCTAGGTCAGATGAGTCGAAGTTCGGACGCAAGCCACCCAATCCGTCATCATCAAAGATCCTGGAACCATGTCCCCATAAAAGCGTGTGGCACGGATCGGGCCCCGATAGTCTTGAGGAGCCACCGGTACTGGAATATCTCCCCGAGTACATGGACCCTCGGATAAATCAAAACCGTCAACTCCCAACAATGGAATATCAATGGCGGGTGGTGATATGAGCCAATGACGCTAACAGAGGCAAGATCGGTATCTGAATCTCCCTGTGGTGCTCCTAATATACGCTTTCCTAAATAGAGCTCCCAGCCTCCATCGGTGAAAAGAGGAAATCTCCGGGTGGAAATCAAATACTCTACTCCAGTAGGGTGTCCATCCTCAAAACCGATGATCAAATGATCCCCTGAGTATGGAAGCCATGTGATGGCGTCGGCCGTCAGCAACTCCAGCTGCATACGGAAATGAGCGTAGACCTCAGATACAGGGACCTCTGGCAAAATAGAATGGTGCCATCGTCGTCCTCGTGGATAGGTATCTAAGCCTAACACACTCATAGGACGCAAACATGGAAGCCTCTCATAGGCCCAAAACTGCCAACACAATGGGAAAAACATCTGCTGTCAGTAAACACTCTTAACCTGTGAAGGGAAAAAGACAAGAGAAATGCTCACCAGCAGGAATGGGTAAAATCCTAGCCAAGCCTCGGTCAAACCTTATGAGCGCAGATGCATGCCCCGGAGGAAATAGGCAAAGGTGTAAGAGCCCCAATCATACTCTCCTATACGGTCCACATCGCGTGTGGCGCTGACCAAAGCGAAAGATATCGTGGAAGAGTTATCTACTATGAAGCAGCCTCGAATGATCATCAGGAACAATCGCCGCAGAACGCGATCCCTAATCCTGACATCATCAGGCATGGGCTCACTCAATAGCCCGCTCATAACATCTACGCTCAAAGGACCTAAACGGACAGTCCTACCTTTGAGCGCACCCATCGGAACTCCTAATAAGGACCGGACGGCAGTAAGGGTGATATTCGTCATGCAAGGCACTGGCTCCCCTCCAAACTCCATACCTACGATAATTCGCCAATCCATAGGCGTCATCATCACCTCGCAATCCAAATAGGGTGGAGTGAGTCCGATGAAACCATCGCTCGAGATAATGCCACGAGGTAACCCTGGGACAACGACGGGGAAGGATGGAGAAAATGCCCCAAATCCCCAATCATGCACTCATCGCTTCTATAATCGGGATGAAGTGCACGGTACATGGAGTGGATGCTAAACCAGTTCCCAGGTCATGGTAAAAACGGAACTGCATGAAGTTTAAATCAACATCAGAACCCTTTTAATCCTCATCAATAGGAAAGATGGAAGATAAAGTCTAACGTCATACCTCGTTTGCATGCAAGTACATCGATGGGTGTCTACCCAAATCACCTAGCAACTCTGGGTTCACCACCTGGATGCTCGAAAACTCCCTGAGAGGGATATGTACAGCAGGAATGGGATCCTCAATATCCACCTCCTCGTCCTCGACGTCTGGAATATCTACCTGGACTGGATGAATCACAGCCTCCACCAACCGAGCGAGGGTATGTTCGATAGAATGGGGACGAGGCACTTGAAGCCCTCCGTCAGTTATGCAAAAGCGGCCCTATAGAATCGCTTCGGTGATCCAGATCCATAATATCTGGACAACAAATCTCCAAATCACCTCAAAAAGGGTGTGGTATTTCCTTACCTGGAGCTTTCTAAAATGCATTATATGACTATATGTATGCATGCATTTACTTTAACATATAATAGAGTTAGAATGCATGACTACCCCATGCCTACATTTGAAAAATTTTGCCATAGTCCCTTTGAAAATAGGACTATCCACATGCGCACAGGCATGTCTAGGTGGCCATTCAGTAGCACACCTACCCTAAAGTCATATACAGAATATATGCATAAAAAATCAAGAACATCATGCATAAGGCCAACCTCAATGCTAGGAGTATTTTGCCTTTCTACCTTTTGCTCATTGGACCTCAAATAGACAAAAAATAGCGAGAAAAAGGTGCCAATTTGACCTATCTCGGAAGTCAAAATTTTTCACATCATTATGTTCAAAGATGGTTTAATACTAACATTTACTATGTTGAATATTTTTATCAAGTTATTTGTGCATACATAATCACTACTATGTGTTTAGATGCATTTCGTGCAATATCTCACAATCTAACTGAGATGTAAACGGAAAAATACATGCATACGTTACGGGATAGTGTAGAACACTTGTACGATGACGTAATTTGCGTAAACGGCGAAATTAACTCAAAGAAACTGGAAGTGTCTCACTGCTTTTTCTAGAGAGAAACAAGTTGAAAGTGACTTTCATGAAGGGTGTCATTGGGATTTATCATCCACGCTCGCCTTGGAGCTCACTCACCTCTTGGCTCTATCTATGGGCCCCACCCCTCGGCGGCTCGGTCCGATTCGAGTTGAAACGGAGTTCTTATGGGATAGAAAGGTCAAGTCGGGAATAAAAATGCCACTTAATTGAGCAAAACAGCATACAATCCTGGTCTTCTCAGACGAGACTTTGAATCTGTACATCACTTATTGGTAGTCGCCTGAACACAAGATATACTCTGTCGATGATCTCAGTTGTCACAAATCACATACGGCAATACCTTATATAGGTCCGATGCCGCCGAGCTCGTGTCGTTACCTACGTGAATCTGACGACGGGTTATAACGTGAATCCCGACGGGTTACAAAGTGAGTCCTCGAGTTCGGGTTATAACGTGAGTCCCCGACGAAGTTACAACGTATATCTTCTGGGAGAGTAGTAACACATGCTCAAATTGACACATATATCAACGAAGGTCAAGCAACCTTGACATCATTTCGGTAGATAGCGTTTAAACCTATCGAGCTATGGAGTGCATTCAAGGTTCTCATACCCACCGCTTCATATTCCCAGTGGATCCCCAATGGGGTCACAATGCAATGCTCCGTTGATCTACATCGTCGGTGAATGTCAAGCAACCTTGACGATCTCCTCATAGAGTTTCGGTAATTAGTTGATTCACACGTCGTCAAGGTCAAGCAACCTTGACGGTATATCCACAGGATGTTTCAATAGTTGATTCACACGTTAAAGAAGGTCGTCGCATCCCCGACAAACATTTTGTTGGCGAGAAATCCAATGAGAATCATGACATATTCTGGAGATACTAACTAGGAGAGGTCAACATTATCCAAGAGGATAGATGATGGAATATGTTATACACATCTTCAAACAGATCAAGCTTTATCCCCACAGATCTCTTGCACATAAGAGATACCCCTTCAGTATCAAGTCGTTATCAAGAACACAAGAATTTGGTGATAACTCCAACACCAATATCCTAACGGATTCGGCTTGCACATCAGATCTGGTCAGTATTGCCAATCCCCAGTTGAAGCAACAGGGAACCAACAATCATCCCCAGCATGTTAGGCCACAACCCCATACACATGCATCATACATTTGCATCATGTTACTATCCATAGTACCATGTTTATCTTGTTGCGTTTCAAGTGTCTAGGATTCTTTATCCTACTCATGCATCGCCATGCGTGAGTATGATAAAGAAGGGCATCTGTAGACACTCAAAATTTTTTGTACTACTGTTACTAACATTACAGGAGGACAGATTCGTCTTTTAAGAGAGAACCCTGAAATACAATCCAAATCCATACCGGATACTATCGAAAGTTCAGCATCAACCCCGGATCGCAATCTAGGAGTAACGGTTTCAACCTCGGATCTAACCCCGAGACCTGCAGATAAAATATCGGAACACACACCGGAGAAGACCGATTAATCTCGGAGATAACCCCGAGGTATCCAGTCTCAGTACCAACCATGGGAATAGCCACCAACCTTGGTGATAACCCCAAGGAATGCAGTTTCGGAGATAACACCAAAAATGCTTGTTTCAAATGCCATCAGCTTCAATCTCGGCACTCACAATGAAATACACTGTGCCAACCCGACAATAACATCGGAAAGACAGGCACGCCTCAAAGATGACAATGAGGACCTTCAATAAATGCAGCAGTCCAATCTCAGCGAAGTCTGAGCAACGTCTGCTTATCGGCCCAATCCGGCAGTAACACCCACGTCTCGTCTCTACGCAACAATGTCCCACAAGGCTAACCAATCCCGAGTGACAATTATGCGGGGGTAATTGATTGAAAGTTGAAGCTTGAAGATCGGAGGCATCGTCCCATCTTCAAAGACTTCGTACAAACTCTAATCCCATACCATCGTACAACTCTCGACAACGGCGGTCCGAAATAGGTCCTGAATACCTCAAAACGGATGCCCGGATTTCACATCTCAAAACCTGAGTGGACATTATAGTGTCTGAGTGCACGTACTTCGAGACGACCAGACCTGACAGAACCGGGCCGACCCGACCCGCCTCTAGTACACCTGCGGCACATATTTCCTATAAATAGAGGGCTTGGGGTGCTGATTTTTAAGAGAAAAAATACGGGGAAACCATGCACAATTTGCTTCTGCACTTGCCATACAATGTATTTTCTCACTTTCAAACACCTGTGAGCTCATATATAGCCTCTTTTGTACCCACAAAAGTCAAGTGTTTACCCACTCTAAAGATATAGAAGCCCTTTTTATCACCATTTGTAAGCCTTCTCACACACTTTAGAGTCTTCTCTTCATCTTTGCACACACCCTTCTACACGTTGAGAGTCGTGTTGCTTGCTTTTTCCCGGACTTCGGTCCGTGGTTTCATTCCAGTCTGTATATATATATATATATATATTATATATATATATATATTTATATATATATTGACTAACATTATCGAGTTATGCCTTGATTGAGCCTAGACTTGATTACAGGCGTTTCTTACTTTAATATATATATATATATTAAGCATGCATCGGACTTTGTTCGATGAGCCTGAACTTGATTGCAGTGCGTTTATTCGCTTTTATATATATATATATATATATATATATATATATATATATATATATATATATATATATATCATGTGTGTGTCGGACTTTGTTCGATGAGCCTATACTTGATGCCGAAGTGCGTTTACTCGCTTTTATATATATATACTTATATATATGAAGCGTGGTGAACTATGTTCGATGAGCCACAATTTTACATTCTAATGCGTTTATTGCTTTTATATATATATATATATATACATATATATATTTATTTTGTCCGCTCGAGTTCCCTTCGTGGCGATTGATCGCTTTTTCTGACTTTCTTTACATTTCGTCGCACCTGGAGTTTACTTACGTGTGGCGATTGGTATATTCTGACTTTATTTATATTTTGTCCTTTGGAGTTTCCTTCGTGGCGGTTGAACCGTATCTCTGACTTTATTTACATTTCGATCCCTCATGGAGGTGCTTCGTGGTTGGTGGTCTTGTCTCGTATATATATATTTACCGATTTTATATATATACCGCTTATTGCTTTTATACAAATTGCAATATTCTCATGCTTTAGGAATCATGTGATCACAGATTCATCTCATTGGATCTAGATTGATTCCGTGATGGACATTTTAAATTTATGTTAGCTTGTAAATTATTCTGCGATGTCTCAGTATTTCCTCGATGGTTTCCATACCCACGAAGAAGTCGGCATTATTTTTTATGTATTATTTTTCATACGGATGCCTCAGATCATCAAATAAAATCAATTCAAATTACTCACTTAATAAAATGGAAGTGTAAAAGGTCTCAATTCCTATTGAGCATCAGGGTTTGAAAAACCTCTTTTATAAAACATTATTGTCATATCTTGCTAAAAACTGAATTTTACATAAATTCAAACCCTGTGTATATAGGTTCGAACGAGTCCTCGCACAACTTTCCTATAACAGCACATTGACCCCCCCTACACACACACACACACACACTCAGATAATAGTTTCTTGAAAAGAGGCGGTCACCGTGGTAACACGGATGTCGGGGGGTGCCTAACACCTTCCCCCCGCATAACCAAGTCCCCGGACCCTAAATGAATCTTGGTTTCGCCGACCCGTATATCAGTGTCACATCACTGGATCAATGTGTAAACCTTTTCTCGGTTGTGTTGGTACAACCATTTAAAAAACCAACTAGCGACTCTTAACAGTCTCATCGTCGACATTATACATGTCGGACCTTTTTCACTTGTTTTTTCAAAATAAATCTCACCTAAAATGAGAACACCAAAAAACAAGTAACGGAAAGGGACATCCAAAATCCCGACATCGACAATTATTTCAAAATATTTTTCATAATTGCGTAATAAAGTACTATTTAAAATTTCTTATAAAAAATATTATTGTTAAATAGTCTTGTTATATAAATACTCGCGAAAGATTTCTGTCGAATTACGATTTTGAGGTATATATCAATACATGAAATTTTATATGATTATAAAATCGACATACTACTTCAAATACATCATATAATTATTACTAATTATAATTATCTACATAACTTGTAATAAAAAATTAACATATAAAATCATAATATATATCATTTTTCTTTCTTAAAACATTGCAGAAAGTCTACACAATCGTAGCTTTTTCCTCGATCGAGTTAGTGATCTATTGAATTTTTTTTTTTTTACTTTTTTTTTGTTTTTGACTACTAAATAATTAATGTGATTTATTGGAACTGAAAATTTTATAAAATGCAGTGATTTAAGTGTCATTTGAATACATGTAAAAAACAGGATTGTACCGTCTGTGCAACCCTATTTTTTATATGTATCCAAATGATACCTAAATCACTGTATTTTATAAAAATTTCAGTTCCAATAAATTACATTAATTATTTAGTAATCAAAAACAAAAAAAAAATTAAAATAAAAATAAAAATTCCGACCGATCACTAATCCGGTCGGTAGAAAACGGTCGGCGTAGAAGAACTCTAAAACATTTACATTTTAAAGTGTTTGATCTGAGCGTGCCTATCACACTACATCGGATACTATATCTTTTTTCCAAAATAAGCATTCAAAGTCCAGGTAGTTGGGTGATGAGATGAATCTCTTTTATTAATTTTTTTATAGGTGAAAGTGTTTTAATTTAAAAAATTAAATAATATTTAGTAAATTTTGAAAAGATTAAAATTTATTTATATACATATATATATTTTTTATGAATTAAGCTTAAAAGGGAAGAAAAAAGTAATTTATAAAAATAAAAAAGAATAATGATATATATATATATATATATATATATATATATATTGCAATTTTATATATCGATCATTTTGTTATGAGTTATGTGGATAATTATAATTGATACTCCCTCCGTCCCAAATTAATTGTTGAGATTTAACTTTTTTAAGTCAAATTGACTATTTTTAGAATTAATAATTAAGCATATATAAATATATTTCTAAAATTATAAAAATTGGGGTTAGTAATAAATTGTATATACTTTCTTTTGGTTATAATCTCTTCACCTATATTTTAGTAAAAATAGTAAAAAGATTAATTTTAAAAACGGTCAATTTGACTTTAAAAAATCAAAACTGAACAATTAATTTAGGACAAAATGAGTAATATTTTAATGATGTATTTGATATAATGGGTCAATTTTATAATCTTACCTAATCTCTATGTATTGATATACATAATAATCGTAATTTAACAAAAAATCTTTCAATATATAACAAGACTTAAATAAAAATTAACATTTTCTCTCAAACGAGTATAGGATAATATTTATGTAACAACCTTGTCAAAATATTAATTTTACTTAGATAAATATCAATTTCCTATATATTACCTGTATATTAGATGTTTTCAGTTAAAGGTGTAAACTACTTTTCAAAAATAGCTTAATTGGATTTCTTTTAAAATACTTTAATTTACCAATAAATTTTGTATTACTATGATTTTCTTTATGTTCTCAAAAACTATTAAAACTATTTATTTATATTTTATATTTTAATTTTAAAACAATAATTTAGATGGAAAAAACCATCAATTCACATAACAACTCACTAAATGGTCAGTTAAGCTATTTTAGATGATGACAAGAAAATGCGTGAATTAATTATATTTTAATATTAGAGAGATAATTTTTTTTATCCGTTTTAAAAATTAGAGTTTTTCAATTATAAAACTATAAAGTGACTTATTTTAAGTATCATATAATCACTTGTTGACTCTAGAATAAATTGTCATTATCAGTAATCTAACTAGTGTCTTGACCAAGTCATAATTTTATACTAGTACAGTAGTACTGACGTATAGTATAGTGCCAAAATATCCTCTTAAAGAACACTCAACCGTCTAATTTTATAAAGGTATTGAAAATAATTTAAATTTTGTAGGAATTGTAGGAATTGATTTTAGTGAGTGTAGAATTAACTTTCCCTTCGGAGCCTACGTGAAAGTTACGTCTAATTAATTCCTGGCGGGACCACACGCCATGGCCTAACTTGTCCAGAGACTGACTTTTAGTTATGCCTAATTAGGGGTGTTCAACCGATAAAAATTAATTCGAATCGGATCGATATCAAATTCGATCAAATATTGATATCGATATCGGTTGAATCGATATACCGAATTGGCGATATTAGTTCGGTACCCATTTTTGTCGAAAACTAATATATTTTTTATTATTATTAATAATAATATTATTTTTATTATTATAATCATTATTTTATTATTATTATTATTAATAATAATAAAAATTTAGAAAACCGGTATATACCGGTTCGGTTCGGTAAAACTGAACCATCAAAACGCCGAACCGAAATCGGTATATACCGATTTTTTGTACCAAATCGGACAGGTTCTTTTTGTACCGAACCGGTCGATTCAGTCCGGTTCAAAAAATCGGCCTTTTTGAACAGCCCTATGCCTAACCCTAACGCATCATACATGTTAAGGGTGTGATTTGATGGGTCCAAAAAATTTGATAGGACTTACGTCACGTGGTTGAATATTTCAGTCATGAGACTTGACATTCTAAAAAATTTACCGTCCTAATTGATTTATAATTCCCTTATCTAATCTGATTTCTTACTTTTATAAAAATTAAATCTAATTCAATTATGAAGTTAGTAGTTATAAAGAAACTTTACGTAAAACTCCTATTCTTATCCGAGGAAGGGCATAAAAAATTAAAGAAGTGTGAACAACTATAAATACACGACCATAATTCAGGTTATAGAGACCTTACAATGTACACAACGTACACACCTTACATAATTATTACTCTTGTTCACTAGAGCAATTTTATATATTCATTGTTGACGCTTTTGACATGTACTTATTTTCACACCAGAGTTATTCCCCGACGGCCCCAGCCGTCACGCTTCTAAGTTTGGTTGTTTGTTTCTTGTGCAGGTTTTAAATTCATTGTTTGAAAATTCGGCGAGTGAACAGATTTTGTGTAAGACCCCAACTTTTTATAAATAAAATCGAATTTCCTCTAATTATTATTGTTAATAATGTGTTAATTTGATATAATGCTTTGGTTATGGGTGAAATGTGCAAATTTTACAAAATAAGCAAGTGATTATAAAATATTAATTGTTGTCAGGGAATATTCGTTTGGTCGTGGAATATTCTTGTTGTTGGGGAATATTCGTATGATGGCACAGCCATTTGTGGGTTCCATAACGGAACCGGTCGGATGAAGAAAACGACAAGTTGAGTTTTTATAAATAACGGCATAATGGTTACCGTTAACACTGTTGGAATATCCGGTGGTTAAAATACGATGAATGGCGTGGTTGCAAAAGTTGCATACCGGATTGCACAATATTTTTGAATTATTGATTCTTACGTAAGAAGGCACTACTCAATAATTGTTACAGTAATTACTGTTCAATATTTTATTTTATTGATTCAATAATTGCTGCGTTGATATTTTATATTATTATTGTTTCAATAATTGTCACTACACAATATTTCTCATTATCAGATCAATAATTCATATTATTTGAATAATATTATTAGATAGCATTATTGGCAATGTCTGAGGAAGTTCTGTCTAAAAAAGGGGTTTGGTCACCTAATTGCGCGCCAGTAAGGATAAATCCTTATCGGAAAGCCCCCTTCTTTCTTGGGAACGACCTGGTTGTCATAATTGTGATTCTGTAATATTATTTGTGAATAATTAATTATTGATTTATATGATAAAGATATATTTATTTTATGTGGATATAAATGAAGGATATATTTATTTTATATGGATATAAATGAAGGAATTAATGCTGATGTGTTTTATCAGTATTTTGTCAGAATGGAGGTATTAAAAATCGTCCGTATATGGATTTCGGTCATTTTTCGTTTGGAATTTGTAAAAACTTAAATCTACAAAGTTGTAGAAAATTTAATTTCCTATGGAATGAACATAAAATTCGTATTTTTCTGATAAAAGGGCTATTTATTATGAATTATTGAAGTTTCAAAAATAAATATTTTTATTAAAATTATGGGTGGGACCCACTTTTGTCCTTTGTTGATAAAATGTGCTGAATTAATTTTTCAAATGTGGTGGGCTGATAATTTTTCAAAGTGGCATGCGTAGAAAAAAAATTATATTAATATTTTATTAATTTAGTTTGCTTTGGCGTTCTAACATTTTCCTATAAATAGGGTGCTTAGTTAGAATTGAAAATCACACTAGAAACAAGTTTTTTTTTTCTCTCTTTATATTATCGAGCGTATTTTGTGAGTATTTAAATACTTTGAGAGTTGCTAATCAGTGCAAGTTTCTTTCGGCATTACATCCGATATTCCAGTCAGAAGTACTGTTCTTTTGAGGTAAGCGATGTTATTTTCTTCATAAATGATATTAGTTTCTTCAATATCATTATACCGAAATATTGATATAAATTTTATTGTGGAATTTCTACCTTTTTGTGTCGGAGTTACTATTCATGTATACGTCACTATTCACGAATACGGCACTATTCACAGAAAAATAAAATTTTCTCTTCTTTGTTCAAGATGTCTATTATGGTTACTATATTTGATTGTATCCATGTTTTGATCTTCATTCTTAAATTTTGCTCCACAATTTATTATTATAAGATATTTTTGAACTTGGATAAACTAAAGTACGAATCCCTAATCTTTGATCTTTTATCTCACTGGATTCATTTTCTTTAAGATATTTTTCATCATCCTCAGTCCTAAATGATGATATTACTGAATATCTTTGGCCTGTAGTGCAAATATGAATGATTAATTGATGAATATCTTTGGCCCGTAGTGTAAAGATGAACAGGTGTTGAGATGAACATGACCAATTGGTGATACAAATGAATATCTTTGGCCTGTAGTGCAAAGATGAATATTTGATTCAAGATGTATATTGATTGATGCTACAGGGATAAAATATTGATGATGAACTTTTAAATCTTAGAAGATAGTAGAATTCATTATCTACTTAACTCTTCTAATGGATTGTTGTTTCCGCTGCAGTTGTTGATCTTAAACTTGTTGTCTATTATATTCTATCATATTTTTTCCTGTTGAAGACTAATGATAATTTGTTGTATATCATCTTAGTCATAATATTCTTTACTGGGCTAGTTGAGCTCACCCTTTTCCTTTTTGTTCCATTTTCTTCTCAGGAGGACAGAATATAGTGGGAACTAGTCGGGGTATGGAATGATGGATCAAAATTGTTGTTTAGCAGTCCTCATTATTTTATAAAATAGTGTATCAATAATTGTAATGAGGACTGCTTTTGAGTTTGAATATTGTCTATTAGACAATATTTGTATTTAAAATCACAGTATATGTGTTGTCGTATTTTGCACGATAATTATATTAATGAAGTTGTATTTGTTTCTGTACCATGTATTTGACGACTCAGAATGGGTGATGTATACCTATTTTGGGAGCGTCTTAGTTGGTATCAGAGCTTAGGGATATGGTCTCTGGCGGAGATCGGAGAATAGAACTAGGAGGGGAGAGACGAGTAATCCTTCGCTAGTGTGTCAGACCTAAGCTTATTTGGTTGGTCAGTCGGAGCATATGGTTAATATGTGATATGTTAATTAACCCTTGTTTTGTGGCAGTATTTGAGAATGACAACTGAAAATATTAACAATGGAGTGAATGAGACCGTGGAGACACCTTTAATCATCACCAAGGGGGACGTGCAACAGGAAGGCAATATTCCTCCTGTAAACAACACTACCGAACAAATGATGAATGATGGGATGTTTAGAAGCTTTTTGCAGTTTATGGAAAATCGGACGAGGGAGACTCGCGTACAAAATACGGGTGGAAATGATAGCAATGCGCTGCTTATCATAGCCAAGCAGTTCAAAGAGTTGGGACCACCAGAATTTGTGGGAAAGCCGGATCCGATCAAGGCAAAAACGTGGGTTAAGCAAATTACCAAGATAATTGATGTCTTGGGATGCACGAAGGAACAGAAGGTTCCATTCGCCACCTTTATGTTCCGTGGTGAGGCAGATTACTGGTGGGATTCTGTGAAGCGTACCCAGCCTGCCGCACTTAACATGTCTTGGAAAACGTTTCAGAAACTATTTAATGACAAGTACTTTCCTGAAAGTATTCGTCATATGAAGGAGGTAGAGTTTATTAGACTGGAATAAAACAACATGACGATGTCCCAATACGAGGCGAAGTTCGCAGAGTTATCAAGGTTTGCACCTCATTTGGTAGAGAATGAGAAATGAATGACGCGAATGTTTCTGAGAGGTCTAAAACCCGAGATTCGGCAATATCTTATCTCTCATAAATTTTCTTTATATTCAGATGTTGTAAACAAGGCATAATTATTAGAGCGAGATAATGAGTATGTTCAACCGATGGACCACAACCAGGGTCATACCGGTGGCAGTAGTCATCGGAGTAATGAAAACCAGTGGGGAGGAAAATATTCGGACAAAAGCGGTAACCACTCTGGTGGTAATCGTGGCCATGATGGTAGAAGAAGTGAGTCGGAGGGAGATTTTAAAAAGAGAAGGTACAACAATGATAACGTGAAGACGTCAGCACAAACATCAACTGTTTCTAGGGGATGAGAACGATCATCGGTCATTTGTAAATGCGGGAAAGAGGGACACATCATCCCAAACTGCCCACAACAATCCACGGTGTATTATAACTGTGGAAATAAAGGTCATATAGCTAGAGATTGTCTTGTAGCGAAACCAAGTCCAACGGGGATGGTGACTCCAAAGGCTGTCCCGGACAAGTCAAAGTCGGTGGTTCCTGGAAAGGCGTTTGTCGTGACTGCCCAAAACGCGAGGAACCCGAATGAGGTGATCACGGGTAAGCTAATCATAAACTCTTGCGAAGTTTATACCTTATTAGATACCGGTTCTACCCATTCATTTATCTCTCCTGCTTGTGCTCAACGTTTGAACTTGACTCCAGAGAAATTAGACTTTGACTTATCTGTTGAGACTCCGTTAGGAGAAACCTTCATTGCATCAACTGTTTATAAATCTTGCTTGATCCAAGTTGGTACCATCACATTACCTGTCGATCTTATTTCTTTGAAAATACTTGCATTTGATGTGATTTTAGGGATTGATTGGTTAACTATTCATCATGCCAAAATTGATTATTTTCGTAAAGTTGTTAATTTTCATATTCCTAACCAACCGGTTATGCGAATTCAAGCAACCAAACCACTAAAGTCAATCACTGTTGTGACGCCCCCAAAATAGGTATACAACACCCATTCTGAGTTGCCAAATACGTGGTACAGAAACAAGTACAACTTTATTAATACATTTGCCGTGCAAAATACGCAACACATAAACTGTGAGTTTAAATACAAATATTGTCATCTGGACAATATTCTCACTCAAATAAGTCCTCATTACAATTATTGATACACTATTTTATAAAATTGTGAGGACTACTAAAACAACTTCTAGAACCATCATTCCACACCCCGACTAGTACTCACTACATTCTCGCCTCTTGAGAAGAAAAATGGAACAAAAAAGAAAAGGGTGAGCTCAACTAGCCCAATAAAGAATATTATGACTAAGATAATATAGAATAAATTATCGTTAGTCCTCAATAGGGAAAAATCTAATAGAATACAATAGACAACAAGTTTTAAATCAATATTCGCAGCGAAAATAATAATTCATTAGAAGAGTTAAGTAGAGAATAAAATCTACTATCTTCTATATATGAATTTAAAAGTTCGTCGTCAATATTTTATCCCTGTAACATCAATCATTATATATCTGGAATCAAATATTAATTTTGCACTACATGCTAAAGATATTCATCAATTGGTCATGTTCATCTAAACACATGTACATTTTTGCACTACGGCCAAAGATATTCATCAGAAAATCATTCATCTTTGCACTACATGCCAAAGATATTCAGTTATATCATCATTTAGGACTGAGGATGATGAAAAATATTTTAAAAAAAACGAATCCAGTGAAACAAAAGAACAAATATTAAGGATTCGTACTTTAAAAAATTCAAGTTCAAAAATACTTCATAAATAACCATAGTGGATTATAATTCAAGAATGATCATGGATACAATCAAAGCTAGTATCCACAATAGATATCTTGGACAAAAACAAAAATTTAATTTTTATGTGAATAGTGTCGTATTCGTGAATAGTGTCGTATACGTGAATAGTGCCGTATACGTGAATAGTAACCCCGACACTAAAAGACAAGAATTTCAGAAGAAAAATCTTACCACTATTCCGGCATAATGATATTGATAGAGATAATATCATTTGTAAAAAAAAATAACATCTCTTACCTCCAAAAAGACAGTACTTCTGACTAGAATACTGAATATAGTGCTGAAGGAACTTGCACCGTATAGCAACACTCAAAGTATCAAAATACTCACAAGAATACGCTCAATAATATAGAGAGAAAATATTTTAGTTTCTGGTGTGATTTTCAATTCTAACCTAAGCACCCTATTTATAGGAAAATGCTTAGAACACCAAAATAGAAAATTTAATAAAATAATAATATTTTTAATAAAAATTCTTACGCACACCTTAGACATTTGATTTTAGAATTTTGCACATGCTAGTGGGGCCCGCCGACATGAAAAACATGTTTTAAACAATTTTTGTAACAAAATCAATTCAGACCCAATATTTCGGAACTTCAATAATTAATAATAAATAGCCATTTTATCAGAATAATTCAAATCTTATGTCCATTCCATAGGAAATTCAATTCTCTACAACTTTGTAAGTTTAAGTTTTTCCAAATTCCAAACAGAAATTGACCGAAATCCATATACGGACGATTTTATAGGTTATAATCAAATTTCAGTCAAAAATTTGGTCCACCAACATGTTTAACATATTTTTAGTATTTATTGCAACAAAAATACTCCTCCTCCGCATTTACTCATATATCACACATTCATTGTAAAATATCACAATTATTATATTATTATAATATAATAATATATTATTTTATCAGAAAAGATAAAATATCAATTTTCAACAATTGTCACATTAAAAATTTTCCCCATTTATATTCACATAAAATAAATATTTTTCTTATCATATAAATCAATAATTAATTATTCACAAATAATATTATAGAATCAAAATACTGACAACCAGGCCGTTCCTAGGAAAGATGTAGCTTTCCAATAAGAATTTCTCCTTACTGGCGCGCAATTAGGTGACCAAACCTCTCCTTAGACAGAACTTTCTAGACATTGCCAATAATGCTATCTAATAATATTATTCAAATAATATGAATTATTGATCTGATAATGGAAAATACTGTGTAGTAATAATTATTGAAACAACAATAATATAAAATATCAACGTAGCAATTATTGAATCAATAAAATAAAATATTGAACAGTAATTACTGTAACAATTATTGAGTAGTGCCTTCTTCACGTAAGAATCAATAATTGGTGCAATACTGGTGTCTTCTTGTGCAACAACAACGTATTCATCGTGTTTTAACCACGGGTATTCCAGCAAGTGTTAATGGTAACAACTACGCCGTTATTTATACTTGTTGTTTTCTTCATCCAATCGCTTTTTCGTTATGGGGCCCACACAAGGTCGCTACCGTTGCATTTAATATTCCCCGACAAAGAAGAATATTCCACGACCAAACGAATATTCCCCGACAACAATGAATATTTTATAACCACTTGCTTATTTGAAATATTTGCTCATTTTACCCATAACTAACCACATTAATCAATTCAACCCTTCCTATTTCAAAATAATAAATAGAGAAAATTTAATTTTATTTATAATAAGTTGGGGTCTTACGACCTCCCCTCCTTATGAAATTTTGTCCTCGAAATTGACATACGTACCTGGTATTTCGAAAAGGTGAGGATACTTTGCTTTCATTTTCGTTTCCAACTCCCAAGTCATTTCCTTAATAGCATGGTTCCTCCACAAAACCATAACTTGTGGTATGACCTTTGTGCGTAGGACATGCTCCTTCCTATCCAAGATCTTGACATGTACCTCCTCGTACGTTAAGTCTTCGGCTATCTCGTCTGGTTCTAACTCAATAATGTGGTTTGGGTCTTTCATATATTTACGAAGCACAGATATGTGAAAAACATTATGAACATGAGACATGCTTGGAGGTAACGCGAGTCTATAGGCCACATTTTCTATTCGGTCAAGAATCTGAAATGGACCAATAAATCGTGGATTGATCTTTCCTCTCTTCCCAAATCTTGTAACTCCCTTCCATGGAGCAACTCGTAATAATACATGATCCCCAATACTAAATTCCACGTCCTTTCGATGAAGATTCGCATAACTCTTTTGTCGATCTTGTGCCATTTATATACGTTGTCGAATCATTTGGATCTTTTCCATAGTCATACGTACCAACTTTGGTCCCAACAATGTTGCTTCACCCACCTCATCCCAACATATTGGAGAGCGACACTTTTGTCCATATAATGCTTCAAATGGAGCCACACCTATACTTGCCTGATAACTGTTGTTGTAGGAGAATTCCACCAATGGTGAATACTTATCCCAACTCCCTTTGAAGTCTAAGACACAGAGTCTTAATAGATCTTCAAGAGTTTGAATAGTCCTCTCTGATTATCCGTCCATTTGAGGATGGTATGCCGAACTGAATCGTAAATCCATGCCCATAGCTTTTTGCAAGCTAACCCAAAATCGTGAAGTAAATCTTGGGTCACGATCCGAAACTATGGATACTGGCATGCCATGCAATCTCACAATCTCATTTACGTACATACGAGTAAGACGTTCAAGGGAATAAGTCTCCCATATCGGCAAGAAATGGGCAGACTTGGTTAATCTATCAACAATAACCCAAATCGTATCTATGCCTTGAGAAATCGTGTGAAGACCCGTAACAAAATCCATGGTAATGTGTTCCCACTTCCATTTTAGAATCTCAAGTGGTTGTAATGGACCCTTTGGCACTTGATGCTCCGCCTTTACCCATTGAAAAGTTAAACACCTCTAGATAAACTTCGCGATCTCTCTCTTCATATTGTTCCACCAAAATGTATGTCGAAGATCACGATACATTTTGGTACTTCCAAGATGGATTGCAAACGGTGTATTTTGTGCCTCCATCATGATTCTATATTTCAAGTCAGAATCGTTAGGAACACAAAGTCTGGAATTGACTTGAAGTATTCCTTCTTCATCGATTCTTGCTTCCAGAATAGCACCTTCTTGTACTTTCTTCTTTATACGCATCAGCTCCGGGTCTGTGGCTTGAGCAACTTTAACTTTATCGATTAAAGTTGGTTCTATGCGTATACTTGACATCATTGCATGGTTCCCCGGAGTCTTGAATTCTACCTTCATCTTTTGTAAATCACACAAAATGGGCCTTTATGTTAACAACATTACACTTGTTCCCGCATATGATCTTCTACTCAATGCGTCAGCTACCATGTTCGCTTTTCCAGGATGGTATTGAATGGTATGGTCGTAGTCTTTCAACAACTCGAGCCAACGTCGTTGCCGCATGTTGATTTCTCTTTGGGTGAAGAAATATTTCAGGCTTTTATGGTCTGAATATATCTCCACTTTCTCTCCATATAGATAGTGCCTCCAGATCTTTAGCGCGAAAACGACTGCTGCCAACTCTAGATCATGAGTAGGATAATTTCTCTCATATTCTTTAAGTTATCGCAAGGCATAGGCTATGACTTTCCCATGTTGCATGAGAACACATCCTAACCCTTTGCCCGAAGCATCGCTATATATAAGAAATCCATCCGAACCAGATGGTATTGTTAGAACAGGTGCCGAAATGAGTCTCCTCTTAAGCTCTTGGAAACTCTTCTCGCATTCCTCGCTCCATACGAATTTTGTATCTTTTCGAGTCAGTTGAGTTAACGGAGTAGCGATTCGAGAAAATCCTTCCACGAATCTCTGATAATAACCAGCTAAGCCCAGAAAGCTACGTACTTTGGTCACCGACTTCGGTTGCTACCAACTTTATATTGCTTCAATTTTCGCCAGGTCAACAGATACTCTATGTTTTGACACCACGTGCCCAAGGAATGCTACTTTCTCAAGCCAGAACTCGCATTTCTTCAACTTAACATATAGCTTGTTTTCACGAAGCCTTTGGAGAACCAGCTTCAAATGGTGCTCATGATCTTCAAGACTTTTGGAATATATGAGGATGTCTTCAATAAAGACAACAACGAACTAATCCAAATATTCCTTGAATACTCGGTTCATCATATCCATGAAAGCCGCAGGAGCATTAGTCAATCCGAAAGACATGACTAAGAATTCATAATGCCCATACCGAGTTCTAAAGGCAGTCTTTGGAATATCCTCAGTTCTAATCTTCACTGATGAAATCCAGAACGAAGATCGATCTTTGAAAAGAATTGTGCTCCTTGAAACTGGTCAAACAGGTCATCAATGCGAGGTAGCGGATACCTATTCTTGATGGTGACATGGTTCAATTCTCGATAGTTAATACAAAGTCGCATACTCCCATCTTTCTTCTTTACAAATAAAATAGGAGCACCCCAAAGAGATGTACTAGGACGAATGAAACCGATGTCCAACAACTCCTGTAGTTGGACCTTTAACTCTGAAGTTCAATAGGAGCCATTCGATATGGGGTTTTAGAAATGGGCTTTGTACCAGTTCAAGGTCAATAAAGAATTCAACTTCACGTTCGGGGTAGAGGGAAGAAGTTCTTGAAATACGTCAGAAAGTCAATAACAACAGAATATTATTCAAATTTGACGTGTCTTTATTCAAATCCATAACATGGGCTAAGAAAGCTTGACATCCATTTTTCAATAAACGAATAGCTTTATGATTAGATATGCAAATGATTGATTTTAATGGTTTAGTTGCTTGAATTGCATACAACAGGTTGGTTAGGAATATGAAAACTAACAACCTTACGAAAATAATCAATTTTGGCATGATGAGTAGTTAACCAATCAATCCTAAAATCACATCAAAAGCAAGTATCTTTATAGAGATAAGGTCAGGTGTAAGGTGATGGTGCCAACTTGAATCAAACAAGATTTATAAGCGATGGATGTGATGAAAGTTTCTCTAAGGAGTTTCCACAGATAGGTCAAAGTCTAATTTCTCCGAGTCAAGTTTAAGCGTTGAGCACAAGCGGGAGAGATAAATGAATGGGTAGACCGGTATCAAGTAAGGTATAAACTTCGCAAGAATTTATAAATAGCTTACCCGTGATTACCTCGTTTGGGTTCTCGCATTTTGACCGACCACAACAAATGCTCTTCCAGAACCGATTGACTTTGACTTTTCGGGGACGATCTTTTGAGTCAAATCCCCCATTGAACTAGGTTTCGCCACTGCATAATCTCGGCGATATGTCCTTCCTTTCCACAATTATAGCATTCCTTGAACTGTTTGTGTGCAGTTTAATGATGATGTCCCTCTTTTCCACATTTATAAGATAACGACCCGGTGGTCGTTCTCCTCCCCAAAGCAGATTGTTCTTTGGTCTGTGACGTCTTCTCATTATCATCGTTGAATCTCCTCTTTTTAAAATCTCCTCCCGACTCGGTTCTTCTATTATCATGGCCACGATTACCACTAGAGTGGTTACCGCTTTTGTCCGTATTCTTTCCTCCCCGCTGATTATCATTGCTTCGATGACTGCTGCCACTGGTTTGACCTTGGTTGTTGTCCCTCGGTTGAACGTACTCATTATCTTGCTCTAATATTTGAACCCTGTTGACAACATCTGAATATAGAGAAAATTTATGAGAAATGAGATATTGACATATATCGGATTTCAAACCTCTCAGAAACATCCGCGTCATACGTTCCTCATTCTCCACCAAATGAGGTGCAAACCTGGATAACTCAAATGAACTTCGCCTCGTCTTTGGGACACACCATCATGTTGTTCTGCTTCGATTAAATAAACTCCACCTCCTTCATATGATGAATACTTTCGGAAAGTACTTGTCATTGAGCAGTTTCGAAATGTCTCCCAAGACATCTTTGAGTCTAATTTGGATGGGTACGCTTCACAAATTCCCACCAAGAATCGCCTCATTAAAGAACATTAAGGTGACGAATGGAACCTTCATTCCTCCGTGCATCCCAAGACATCGAATATCTTGGTAATTTGCTTGACCACATTTACGCTTTAATCGGATCGGCTTTCCTGCAGTGCGGTGGTCCCAACTCTTTGAACTTCTTGGCTGTGACCAGCTGTGCGTTGCCATTGTTTCTACCTGTATTTTGAACAGGAGTCTCCTTCGTCTGGTTTTGCATAAATCGCAAAAAGTTTCTAAACATCTCATCGTTCATCGTCTGCTCATTGGTGTTATTTACAAGAGGAACATTGCCGGCCTGTTGTACGTTCTCCCCATTGGTGAGTACAGGCGTCTCCACGGTCTCATTTACTCCACTGTTAACATTCTCAGTTGCCATTCTCAAATACTGCCATAAAACAAGGGCTAATTAAAGAAATTAACATATCAAATAATATCCCTATATTCTGACCAAAAAACAAATAAGATTAGGTAGGACACACTAGCGAAGGATTTACTCGTCTCTCCCCCGCTAGTTCTATTCCCACGATCTCCATGGAGATCATATCCTAAGCTCTCGATATTAACTGTGACGCCCCCAAAATAGGTATACAACACCCATTCTGAGTCGCCAAATATATGGTACAGAAATAACTACAACTTTATTAATACATTTGTCGTGCAAAATACGACAACACATAAATTGTGAGTTTAAATACAAATATTGTCATCTAGACAATATCCACACTCAAATAAGTCCTCATTACAATTATTGATACACTATTTTACAAAATAGTGAGGACTACTAAAACAACTTCTAGAACCATCATTCCACACCCCGACTAGTACTCGCTACATTCTCGCCTCCTGAGAAGAAAAATGGAACAAAAAGGAAAAGGGTGAGCTCAACTAGCCCAGTAAAGAATATTATGACTAAGATAATATAGAACAAATTATCGTTAGTACTCAACAGGGAAAAATCTAATAGAATACAATAGACAACAAGTTTTAAATCAATATTCGCAGCAAAAATAATAATTCATTAGAAGAGTTAAGTAGAGAATAAAATCTACTATCTTCTATATATGAATTTAAAAGTTCGTCGTCAATATTTTATTCCTGTAACATCAATCAATATATATCTGGAATCAAATATTCATCTTTGCACTACAGGCCAAAGATATTCATTAGTTGGTCATGTTCATCTAAACACATGTTCATCTTTGCACTACGGGCCAAAGATATTCATCAGTTAATCATTCATCTTTGCACTACGGACCAAAGATATTCAGTAATATCATCATTTAGGACTGAGGATGATGAAAAATATCTTAAAGAAAATGAATCCAGTGAGATAAAAGATCAAAGATTAGGGATTCGTACTTTAGTTTATCCAAGTTCAAAAAAACCTTATAATAATAAATTATGGAGGAAAATTCAAGAATGAAGATCAAAACATGGATACAATCAAAGATAGTAACCATAATAGACATCTTGGACAAAGAAGAGAAAAATTTATTTTTCTGTGAATAGTGCCGTATACGTGAATAGTACCATATACGTGAATAGTAACCCCGACATGAAAAGGTAGAAATTCCACAAGACAAATCATACTTCGTGAATAGTACTTGTGAATAATACCGTATTCGTGAATAATGTCGTATACGTGAATAGTATCGTATATGTGAATAGTAATCCCGACATGAAAAGGTAGAAATTTCATAATAAAATTCATACCAATATTTTCGGTATAATGATATTGAAAAAAATAACATCATTTACGAAGAAAATAACATCCCTTACCTCATAAGAATACTACTGCTGGCTAAAATATCGGATATAATGTTGAAGGAAAGTTGTATTGAATAGCAACTCTCAAAGTATCTAAATACTCACAAAATACGCTCGATATTATAGAGATAGAAAACTTCAGTTTCTGGTGTGTTTTTCAATTATAACCTAAACACACTATTTATAGGAAAATGGTAGAACGCCAAAGCAGACTTAACATGCTACCTGATTGCTTTACCTGCTGCTATTCACGCACACCACCATTGAGAAAAAATCTCAGCACATCAACAAGGACAAGAGTGGGGTCCACCCATTCTAGAAAATTTACAAAAATGTTTTAAATTTAAACAATATTCAGAAACTTCAATAATTCATAATAAATAGCCCTTTTATCAGAAAAATACAAATTTTATGTCCATTCCATAGGAAATTTAATTCTCTACAACTTTGTAGAAGAAAGTTTTTTCAAATTCCAAACAGAAAATGACCAAAATCCACATACGGATGATTTTTAATACCTTCATTCAGACAAAATACTAATAAAACACCTCAACATTAATTCCTTCCTTTATATCCACATAAAAATAAATATTTTCTTATCATATAAATTAATAATTAATTATTCACAAATAATATTACAGAATCACAATAATGACAACCAGGTCGTTCCCAGGAAAGAGGGGGATTTCTGATAAAGATTTCTCCTTAATGGTGCGCAATTAGGTGACCAAACCCCTTTCCTAAATAGAACTTTCTTAGATATTGTCAATAATGCTATCGAATAATATTATTCAAATAATATGAATTATTGATTTGATAATGGGAAAATCTTGTATGTTGACAATTATTAAAACAACAATAATATAAAATATTAACGTAGCAATTATTGAATCAAGAAATAAAATATTGAATAAAGTAATTATCGTAACAATTATTGAGTAGTGCCTTTTACGTAAGAATCAATAATCCAAAATATTGTGCAATACCGTAGTGCTTCTTGTGCAAACCACACGACATCGTATTTTAACCACGGGGTATTCCAACAGTGTTAACGGTAACAACTACGCCGTTATTTATAAAAAAACTCATATTTGTCGTTTTCTTCATCCGACAGTTTTCCGTTATAGGGCCCACAAATGGCTACGCCATCGTACGAACATTCCCCGACAACAAAAATATTCCACGACCAAACGAATATTCCCCGACAACAATGAATATTTTCTAACCATTTGCTTATTTGGCAAAATTTGCATATTTCACCCATAACCAAAGCATTATATCAAATTAACACCTTATTATTCAAAATAATAATTAGAGGAAATTCAATTTTATTAATAAAAAGTTGGGGTCTTACAACCTCCCCTCCTTATGAAATTTCGTCCTCAAAATTGACGTACGTACGTACATACCCGGTGTTTCGAAAAGGTGAAGATACCTCGTTTTCATTTCCGATTCCAACTCCCAGGTCATTTCCTCAATAGCATGGTTCCTCCACAAAACTTTAACTTGTGGTATTACCTTTGTGCGTAGGACATGCTCCTTCCTATCCAAGATCTTGACAAGTACCTCCTCGTACTTTAAATATTCGGTTATCTCGTATGGTTCTAACTCAATAATGTGGTTTGGGTCTTTCACATATTTACGAAGCACAAATATGTGAAAAATATTATGAACACGAGAAATGCTTGGAGGTAATGCGAGTCTATAGGCCACATTTCCTACTCGGTCAAGAATTTCAAATGGACCAACAAATCGTGGATTGAGCTTTCCTCTCTTCCCGAATCTTGTAACTCCCTTCCATGGAGCAATACATAGCAATACATGATCCCCAATATTAAATTCCACGTCCTTTAGATGAAAATCCGCATAACTCTTTTGTCGATCTTGTGCCGTTTGTATACGTTGTCGGATCATTTGGATTTTCTCTGTAGTCGTACGTACCAACTCTGGTCCCAACAACGTTGCTTCTCCCACCTCATCCCAACATACTTGAGAGCGACACTTTCGCCCATACAATGCCTCAAATAGAGCCATGCCTATACTTGCTTGATAACTGTTGTTGTACGAGAATTCCACCAATGGCATGTACTTATCCCAGCTTCCTTTGAAATCTAGGACACAGAGTCTTAATAAATCTTCAAGAGTTTGAATAGTCCTTTCGATTGCCCGTCTGGTTTGAGGATGATATGCGAAATCAATAAATAAATTCGTGCCCATAGCTTTCTGCAAGCTAACCTAAAATCGTGAAGTGAATCTTGGGTCACGATCCGAAACTATGGATACTTGCATGCCATGCAATCTCACAATCTTATTCACGTACATACGAGCAAGACGTTCAAGGGAATATGTCTCCCGTATAGACAAAAAATGAGCAGACTTGGTTAATCTATCTACAATAACCCAAATCGCATATATGCCTTGAGAAACCTTGGGAAGACCCGTAACGAAATCCATGGTAATGTGTTCCCATTTCTATTTCAGAATCTCAAGTGGTTGCAATGGACCCTTTGGTATTTGATGCTTCGCCTTTACATGTTGACAAGTTAAACACCTTGAGATAAACTCCGTGATCACTCTCTTCATATTGCTCCACCAAAATGTATGTCAAAGATCATGATATATTTTGGTACTCCCAGGATGGATTGCAAACGGTGTGTTGTGTGCCTCCATCATGATTCTATGTTTCAAGTCAGAATAGTTAGGAACATAAAGTCTGGAGTTGACTCGAAGTATTCCTTCTTTATCGATTCTTACTTCTGGAATATCACCTTCTTGCACTTTCTTCTTCATACGCATCAGCTCCGAGTCTGTAGCTTGAGCATCTTTAACTTTATCAATTCAAGTTGATTCTAATCGTATAATCACTATCTTCACGTAGGTTCTTGGAGTCATTAACTCTATCTCTATCTTTTGTAAGTCGTATGAAATGGGTTTTTGTGTTAACAATATCGCACTCATAAACGCATACGATCTTCTACTTAACGCGTCAGCTACCACGTTCGCTTTTCTAGGATGGTATTGGATGGTATGATCGTAATCTTTCAATAGCTCAAGCTAACATCATTGCCGCATGTTGAGTTCCTTTTAGGTGAAGAAATATTTGAGGCTTTTATGATCTGTATAGATCTCCACTTTCTTCCCATACAAGTAGTGCCTCCAGATCTTTAGCGCGAAAACGACTACTGTCAACTCTAGATCATGAGTAGGATAATTTCTCTTATATTCTTTGAGTTGTCACGAGGCATAGGCTATGACTTTCCTATGTTGCATGAGACACATCCTAACCCTTTGCATGAAGCATCGCTGTAGATAACAAATCCATCTGAACCAGATGGTATTGTCAGAAAGGTGCCGAAATGAGTCTCCTTTTGAGCTCTTGGAAACTCTTCTCGCATTCCTCACTCTATACGAATTTTGTATCTTTTCGAGTCAGCTGATTTAACGGGGTAGCGATTCAAAAAAATCCTTCCACGAATCTCCTATAATAACCAGCTAAACCCAGAAAGCTACGTACTTCGGTCACTAACTTCGATTGCTCCCAACTTTGTATTGCTTAAATTTTCGCCGAGTCAACAAATACTCCATATTTTGACACTACGTGCCCAAGGAATGCTACTTCCTCATGGCAGAACTCGCATTTCATATAGCTAGTTATCACGAAGCCTTTGAAGTACCAGCTTCAAATGGTGCTCATGATCTTCACGGCTTTTGGAATAGATGATGATGTCATTAATAAAGACAACAACGAACTGATCCAAATATTCCTTGAATACTCGGTTCATCATATCCATGAAGGCAGCAGGAGCATTAGTCAATCCAAAAGGCATGACTAAGAATTCATAATGCACGTACCGAGTTCTGAAGGCAGTCTTCGGAATATCCACAGTTTTAATCTTCAGCTGATGATATCCAGAAAGAAGATCGATCTTTGAAAAGAATTGTGCTCCTTGCAACTGGTCGAACAGGTCATTAATGCGAGGTAGTGGATACCTATTCTTGATGGTGACATAGTTCAATTTCCGGTAGTCAATACAAATTCGCATACTCCCGTCTTTCTTTTTTACGAATAAAACAGGAGCACCCCAACGAGATGTACTAGGACGAATGAAACCTATGTCTAACAAATCCTGTAGTTGGACCTTTAACTCCTGAAGTTCAATAGGAGCCATTTGATATGGGGTTTTAGAAATGGGTTTTGTACCAGGTTCAAGGTCAATAAAGAATTCAACTTCACGTTCTGGGGGTAGGCCAGGAAGTTCTTCATGAAATACGTCAGAAAATTCACTAACAACAGAAATATTATTCAAATCTGACGTATTTTTGTTCAAGTCCATGACATGGCTAAGAAAGCTTGACATCCGTTTTTCAATAAACGAATGACTTTATGGCTTGATATGACAGTGATTGACTTTAGTGGTTTGGTTGCTTAAATTCGCATAACAGGTTGGTTAGGAATATGAAAACTAACAACCTTACAAAAATAATCAATTTTGGCATGATGAGTGGTTAACCAATCAATCTCTAAAATCACATCAAATGAAAGTATTTTCAAAGAAATAAGATCGGCAGGTAATGTGATGGTACCAACTTGGATCAAGCAAGATTTATAAATAGTGCATGTAACGAAAATTTCTCCTAACGGAGTCTCAACAGATAAGTCAAAGTCTAATTTTTCCGGAGTCAAATTCAAATGTTTAGCATAAGAAGGAGAGATAAAAGAATGGGTAGAATCGGTATCTAATAAGGTACAAATTTGCAAGAGTTTATGATTAGCTTACCCGTGATTACCTCGTTCGGGTTCCTCGCGTTTTGGGCAGTCACGATAAACGCTCTTCCAGGAACCACCGACTTTGTCTTGTCCGGGACAACCTTTGGAGTCACCCTTCCCGCTGGACTTGGTTTCGCTACAGGACAATCTCTAGCTATATGACCTTCATTTCCACAGTTATAACACACCTTGGATTGTTGTGGGCAGTTTGGGCTGATGTGTCCCTCTTTTCCGCATTTATAACATACGACCAGTGATCGTTCTCCTCCCCTAGGAACAATTGATGATGGTGCTGACGTCTTCACGTTATCATTATTGTACCTTCTCTTTTTGAAATCTCCCCCCGACTCATTTCTTCTACTATCATGGCCACGATTACAAGTTCAATAGGAGTCATCCGATATGGGGCTTTGGAAATGGGTTTTGTACTGGGTTCAAGGTCAATACAAAACTCGATTTCACGCTCTGGGGGTAGGCCAGGAAGTTTTTCAGGGAATACGTCAGGAAATTTATTAACAATAGAAATATCATTCAAATATGACGTATTTTTGTTTAAATCTGTGACATGGGATAAGAAAGCTTGACATCCATTTTTCAATAAACGAATGGCTTTATGGCTTGATATGACAGTGATTGACTTTAGTGGTTTGGTTGCTTGAATTAGCATAATAGTTTTGTTAGAAATATGAAAACTAACAACCTTACGAAAACAATCAATTTTAGTATGATGAGTAGTTAACCAATCAATCCATAAAATCATATCATTTGCAAGTATTTTCAAAGAGATAAGATCGACAGGTAACGTGAGGGTGCCGATTTGAATCAAACAAGATTTATAAACAGTGGATGTAATGAAGGTTTCTCCCAACGAAGTTTCAACAGATAACTCAAAGTCTAATTTCTCCGGAGTTAAATTTAAACGTTGAGCGTAAGTAGGAGAAATAAAAGAATGGGTAGAACCGGTATCAAATAAGGTATAGACTTCGCAAGAGTTTATGATTAGCTTACCTGTGATAGCTTCATTCGGGTTCCTCTTTTTTTGGGAGGTCACGACAAACTCTCTTCCTTGAACTACTGGCTTTGACTTGTCTGGGACAGCATTTGTTGTCACCATCCCAGCTGGACTTGTCTTCACTACCCGACAAAATTGGGTTAGATGACCTTTTCTTCCGTAATTGTAACACGCTTTGGGTTTCTACTTGCAATTTGGACTGATGTGTCCTTCCCCTCTGCATTTGTAGCATACGACCGGTGGTCGTTCTCATTCCTTAACAATGGGTGTTGGTGCTGACGCCTTTCCATCATTATTGAACCTTCTCTTCTTAAAATTTTCACTTCTATTATCTTAGCCAGGAATACCATCGAAGTGGTTACCCTTCTAGCATGTTGATTTCCTTCATGTTTTGTTGTCACCGCTTCGATGAATGCTACCACTGGTATTATCATTTGCCGACTGGTATCTTTTGGTTGGGCTGACTCATTATCGCACTCCAATAACTGAGCCATATTCACAACATCTGAATACAAGCAAAGTTTGTGAGAAATAAGGTATTGATGTATTTCGGGTTTCAAACCTATTAGAAACATCTGCGTCATACGCTCCTCATTATATACTAAATGGGATGTAAACCGGGATAACTCCTCAAACTTAGCCTCGTATTAAGATACGGTCATATTGTTTTGCTCCAGCTTATGAACTCCACCTCCTTCATGTGATGAATACTTACGGGAAAGTACTTGTCGTAGAATAATTCTTGAAACTTCTCCCAAGACATCTTTAGTGCGGCAGGCTGAATACGTTTTACAAATTCTCACCAATGATCTGCCTCTACTCGTAACATGAAGGTGGTGAAGGGAACCCTTTAATCTACGTCTCTGCCTTAAGTGGTTCTAGCTTTCCCAAAAACTCTGGTGGTTCCAGTTCCTTGAACTGCTTAGCGATGACCAACCGTGAGTTGCCAGTGTTTCCACCTGCATTTTGAGCAGGAGTCTCTCTCGCCTGATGTTGCACGAATTGTAGAAAGCTCCTAAACATTTCGTCATTCATCATTTGGTCGATGTTGTTGTTTACCTGAGGATTATTGCCTTCCTGATGCACATTATCCTGGTTATTGATCGTCGGTGACTCAACGGTCTCATGCGCTCCATATCTTATCTCAACATTTTCAGATGTCATTTTCAAACACTGTCACAAAACAAGGGTTAATTGACATGCTACATATTATCCCTATATTTTGACCGACCAATTAAATAACAAATAAGCTTAGGTAGGTCATACTAGCGAAGGATTTACCCATCTCTCCCGTCCTAATTCTAGCCTCAAATCTCAGCCAGGGATCATATCCCTAAGCTTTGATACTAACTGTGACGCCCCCAAAATAGATATACATCACCCATTCTGAGTCACCAAATACATGGTACAGAATTCAAATACAAACTTAATTTACACAATACAACAAACATAAACTGAGAGTTTTAACACGAATATTGTATCGTAGACAATATCCAAACTCAAATGAAGTCCTAATTAGAATTATTATCACACTATATCACAGAATAGTGAAGACTACTAAAGCAACCATATGGACCGTCACTCCATTCCCCGACTAGACCCAACTATATCCTCATTTTCTGAAAAGAACAAATTATCGTTAGCCTAGTAAAGAATATTATGACTAAGTTAATGCAGAATAAATTATCGTTAGCCTGTTAAACTGATAGAATACAATAGAGAACAAGTTTAACTGCAGCGGAATAAATAATCCATTAAAAGTGTAAGACCCCAACTTTTTGAATAAAGATTAAATTTTCTCGAAATATATTTTTGAATATTATGGTGTGAATTTGATATAATGTTATAGTTGTGGATAATATTTACAAAATTTGCAAAGTACGCAAGTTGTTATATAATATTCGATTGGTCTGGGAATATTCGTTTTAACAGGAATATTAGACAAGCAAGACAATCATTGGTGGACCCCCACAACGGAATTATTGTCGGATTGAGAAAACGACAAAAATACTTTATGAAAATAACGGCGATAGTTTTACCGTTAACTGTTGAAACAGCCGGTGTTAAAAGTACAGTAATACGCGTGGTTACATAGTAGCACATGGTATTGATTATTGATGCTTACGTGAGAAGTCACTCAATTATACTCAATTATTGCTACAGTAATTGCTGCATCATATCTATCATATTATGGATTCAATTATTGTCAGTATCATCTGCATAAAATGTTTTTTTTATTAAATCAATACTTGAGACGACAAAGTTATTCATATTATAAACTGCAATATTTACAATGTCTAGAAGTTCTGTCAAGGAGAGATTTAGTCACCTAATTGCGCGCCAATAAGGAGAAATCCTTATTGGAAATCCCCTCTTTCCTGGGAACGACCTGGTTAATAAATATTGTGAGTTATAATATTAATGATGAATGTTATTCGGAGTTGAATTTGGAGACGCGGACGTGATATTTGAGTCCGGAACAACGAAATTAGTAAAAATAGTCTATAAACACAAAATTTTTCGGGATTCACTATTTGGTCAAAAAGTCAACATTTGACTTTTTTGGGAAAAGTCAAACTTTGAAATTTCAAAATTTATATTTTTGATAAAAATAGTTTCATTATGTTGGAATTGTTTGTGTTAGTGAAAATCGACATTTATTCCGATGATAATTGATGTCTAGGGGTTATATCGATAAATCGGGTAATTTATCGGATAAATGAGCAATTAATTGCTACTAATTCACATGCTTATATAACTATTTGTTCACATATGTGTACTATTGAATCACATTATTTACTATTAGGGGAGTTAGTGCAAGATTGATAATACTTGCATGACTAAGTTAAAAATGGAGGTATAGATGGAGGTACTATACTGTAATTCGTATTTTTCACATGATTATACTATTGATTCACATGATTGAACTATTGATTCACATTATTTACTATTAGGGGAGTTGGTGCAAGATTGATAATACTTGGAGGACTAAATTAAAAATAAAAGAAAAAGTTGGAGGTATTGTACTGTAATTTTCGAGCCACAAAACGTGCAATTATCGAAACTATTTTTTCTATAAATAGAAGCTCATTCTTCCTTCATTTCTCACCAATTCACAAAAGCTTTAGAGCGATTATTATAGAGAGAAATTATAGAAAGAAGAAGAGAAGTCTGCTACCTCACTATTTTAGTATCTAGTTTTTCTAAAGGTAGGGAGTATTATTTCTTTCTTATCTATGAAGAGAACTTACATTATTCCATTCTTCTTTATTATTCGTTGGAATAACTCGTATATACGGGCTGCTACCTATACTTGTTGAAATTCTTACTGTTGTTCCATTCTTTATCATTTCATTTGGAACATCACGTGTGTGCGTTCTACGCCGGGACACGGGTTTCTTCTTTATTATTCTGTTGGAATATCACATACATGCATTCTACTGTGGGACTGATTCCGTCTTTATTATTACTCGTTGGAATATCCTATACATGCGTTTCACGCTTGGGACTGATTTCGCTTTTTATTATTACATTAGAATATCACATACCGCATGCATTTCTGCCGGACCGATTCCATCTTTATTATTACATTGGAATATCTCACATGCATGCGTTTTTGGGACTGATTAAAATCTTTATTATTACATTTGAATATATCACCGTCGGTGCGTTTTTACGTGGGACTGATTCCGTTATTTATTATTACATTGGAATAACTTTCACTTTGTCTGTGATCTATCGCATGCTCGGTGATTTCTTTTGATATTCCATTCCTTATTATACTCGGTTGGTTAAAGTTTTAACTTCTATACTCCATGAAATTAGTGGAATATCCTTGATATTTGCGCTTCATCGATATCTTTTCATGAAAATATTCTTACGAGCATTCTTGAATTTTACTCTACAAAGCAAAGTATCATGTTGACAATTTGGGCGTTATTAGTTCTGGATAAAATAATTCTTGAACTTGTTGTATTGAATTCTTATAGCATTGTCATCATCCTCATGTTTATATTTTGTTGAAAGTCATCTCTGTGGCCTATAGTGCATAGATGGACTTGGTATGATTATGACGAGGATTAGTCGGTGTAATCATGGTAGTAATGTTACAAATGATGTGGTAAAAGTCCTCATTGGCCCGTAGTGCATTGATGGACAGTTGTTGGCATGATCATGACCATTATTGAATACACAAATATTCTTGGCCCGTAGTGTATGAATAATTGTGGTCATGATACTAAAGAATATCCTTGGCCGTAGTGCAGGGGTGATTCGATGATGTGGATTATTTATTAAGCTGAGTCCCAGCGATAAAAGTGATGAAAAACTTTCTAAATCATAAAAGATAGTAGATTTTATTCTCTACTTGACTCTTTTAATGGATTGCTTGTTCCGCTGCAGTTAAACTTGATGGTTGTTATATTGTATCAGTTTAACACGGTTGAAGGCTAACGATAATATATTATGCATTATCTTAGTCATAATATCTCCTACTGGGCTAGTTGAGCTCTCCCGTTTACTTTTATTGTTCTCTTCAGGAAATGAGAACGTAGCAGGGACTAGTTGGGGAACGGAGTGACGAACCAGATGATAGGATTAGTAGTCCTCACTATTATGTGAAATAGTGTGATAATAATTGTAATGAGGACTCCTTTTGAGTTTGTATAATCTCTAGTATACAATATTTGTATTCAAACTCACAGCTTATGTTTTGTCGTATTGTACACGACAGTTGTATTATTAAGTTGTATTTGAATTCTGTACCATGTATTTAACGACTCAGAATAGGTGATGTATACCTGTTTTGGGGGCGTCACAGTTGGTATCAAAGCTTAGGGATATGATCCCTGGCTAAGATGTGAGTCTAGAACTAGGAGGGGAGAGACGTGGAATTCCTTCGCTACTATGACATACCTAAGTTTATTTGGTATATAATTGGTCAGTCAGAGTGTAGGGATAATATGTTTCATGTCAATTAACCCCTGTTTTGTGGCAGTATTTGAAAATGGCATCCGAGAATGTTGAGAACATCAATGGAGCACAGGAAACCGTTGAGTCTCCACAGATCAATAACCAGGACAATGTGCATCAGGAAGGCGACAATCCTCATGCAAACAACAACACTGACCAAATGATGAACGATGGAATATTCTGAGGCTTCATGCAATTCATGCAACATCAGGCGAGAGTGGCTCCTGTCCAAAATGCAGGTGGAAACACTGGCAACTCTAGGACGGTCACCGCCAAACAGTTCAAGGAGCTGGGACCATCGAAGTTTATTGGAGAGCCAAAACCACTTAAGGCGGGAGCATTGATAAAGCAGATAACTAAGATATTTGATGTCTTGGGATGCTCCGAGGAGCAAAAGGTTCCCTTCGCCACCTTCATGTTGCGTGAAGAGGCAGATTACTGGTGGGAATCACGTAAAACGCATTACCTGACTGGACGACTTAAGATGTCTTGGAAGAAGTTCCAAGAGCTATTCAACGATAAGTACTTTCCCGAAAGTATTCGTCACATAAAGGAGGTGGAGTTTATCAAGTTGGAACAAAACAATATGACCGTGTCGCAATACGAGGCTAAATTTACGGAGTTATCCCGGTTTGCATCCCGGTTTGCATCCCATTTGGTCGATAATGAGGAGCGAATGACGCGACTGTTTTTAAGAGGTTTGAAATCGGAGATACGTCAATATCTTATTTCTCATAAACTGTGTTTGTACTCGAGATGTGGTAAATAGGGCTCGATTATTGGAGTAGCGATAACGAGTCAACGCAACCAAGGGAAAGCGGTAAGCTGACATAAAAATACCGATTGGTACTTGATCATCAAAGCGGTGACAACAAGCGTGGAGGGAATCAACATGCCATAAATGGTAACCACTTCAGTGGTAATCATAGCCAAGACAATAAGAATGGATATTTCAAGAAGAGGAGATTCAACAATGATGGAAAGACGTCAGCACCAACACCCGTTGTCAAGGAAGGAGAACGACCACCTATCATATGCTTCAAATGCGGAGGGGAGGGAGACATCAACACAAACTGCGCGATGCCGTCCAAAGCATGTTATAATTGTGGAAAAGAAGGTCACTTAGCTCGATTTTGTCATTCACCGAAGACAAATTCAGCTAGGATGGAGGCACCAAAGGCCGTCCCAGAAAAGTCAAAGCCGGTAGTGCAAGGGAGAGCGTTTGTTGTGACCTCCCAGAAAGTAAGGAACCCGAACGAGGTTATCACGAGTAAGCTTATCATAAACTCTAGTGAAGTCTATACCTTATTTGATACCGGTTCTACCCATTCTTTTATTTCTCCTACTTGCGCTCAATGTTTAAATTTGACTCCGGAGAAATTAGACTTTGACTTATCTCGTGAAACTCCATTAGGAGAAACCTTCATTACATCCCATTGTTTATAAGTCTTGTTTGATTCAAATCGGTATCGCGACGTTACTGTCGATCTTATCTCCATAAAAATACTTGCATTTGACGTGATTCTAGGGATTGATTGGTTAACTACTCATCATGCTAAAATTGATTATTTTCGTAAGGTTGTTAGCTTTTATATTCCTAATAAACCTATTATACGAATTCAAGCGACCAAACCATTAAAATCAATCACGGTCATCTCAAGCCATAAAGCTATTCATTTATTGAAAAATGGATGGCAAGCTTTCTTAGCTCATGTCACTGATTTAAACAAAATAAATCGATTTGAAGGATATTTCATTGTTAATAAATTTCTTGACGTATTCCTCGAAGAACTTAGGGCCTACCCCAGGCGTGAAGTTGAATTTTGTATCGACCTTGAACCCGGTACAAAACCCATTTCCAAAGCCCCATATTGAATGGCTCTATTGAACTTGAGGAGTTAAAGACCCAATTCTGAGGAATTGTTAGACATTGGTTTCATTTGTCCTAGTACGTCTCCTTGGGGTGCTCCTGTTCTATTCGTGAAGAAGAAAGATGGGAGTATGCGACTTTGTATTGATTATCGGGAGTTGAATCATGTCACCATCAAAAATTGGTACCCATTGCCACGTATTGATGACCTGTTTGATAAGTTATAAGGAGCACAATTTTTTTCAAAGATCGATCTTGATTTCGGATATCATCATTTGAAGGTTAAAAGCGAGGATATTCCAAAGGCGCCTTCGAACTCTAATGCGGGCATTATGAATTCTTAGTCATGTCTTTTGGATTGACTAATGATCCTGCTGCCTTCATGGATATGATGAATCGAGTATTCAAGGAATATTTGGATCACTTTGTGGTCGTCTTTATTGATGACATCCTTATTTATTCCAAAAGCCGTGAAGATCATGAGCAACACTTGAGGCTGATACTCCAAAAGCTTCGTGAATATAAACTTTATGCCAAGTTAAAGAAATGCGAGTTCTGGCTTGAGGAAGTAGCATTCCTTGGGCAAGTGGTATCAAGTCATGGAATATCCATTGACCCGGCAATGATTGAAGCTATTCAAAGCTGGGAGCAACCCAAATCAGTGACCAAAGTACGTAGCTTTCTCGGTTTAGCTGGTTATTATCGGAGATTCGTGGAAAGATTTTCTCGAATCGCTACTCCATTAACTCAGCTGACTCAGAAAGATAAAAGTTCGGTTGGAACGAGGAATGTGAGAAGAGTTTTCAAGAACTCAAAAAGAGACTCATTTCAGCACCTGTTTTGACAATACCATCCGGTTCGGAGGATTTGTCATCTCTGATGATGTTTGAAGAGCAAAGGGTTAGGATGTGTTCTCATGCAGCATGGGAAAGTCATAGCCTATGCCTCAAGATAACTCAAAGAATATGAGATGAATTATCCTACTCATGATCTAGAGTTGGCAGCTGTTGTCTTCACACTTAAAATTTGGAGGCATTACTTGTACGGAGAGAAAGTGGAGATCTTTACGGATCATAAAAGCCTCAAATATTTCTTCACTAAAAAGGAACTCAACATGCAACAACGACGCTGGCGTTGGAATGAGCTGTTGAAAGATTATGATCATACCATCCAATACCATCTAGAAAAGCGAACGTGGTAGTGCGGCGCATTGAGTAGAAGATCATATGCGGGTACGAGTGCAATATTCACAACATAAAAGCCCATTTTGTGTGACTTGCAAAGGATGGAGATAGAGTTAAACACTCCAGGGACCCATGTGATAATGGCGAATATATGAGTAGAACCGACTTTAATTGATAAAGTTAAAGTTGCTCAAGTTAAAGATCCAGAGCTGATGCGTATGGGGAAGATAGTGCAAGAAGGTGCTATGCCGGAAGTAAGAATCAATGAAGAAGGAATACTTCGAGTCAACTCCAAACTTTGTGTTCCTAACGACCCTAATTTAAAGTATAAAATCATGATGGAGGCGCATAACACACTGTTTGCAATCCATCCTGGGAGTACCAAAATGTATCGTGATCTTCGTCATACATTTTGGTGGAGCAATATGAAGAGAGAGATATCGCTATTTATCTCAAGGTGTCTAATTTGTCAACGAGTTAAAGCGGGGCATCAAGTACCAAAAGGTCCATTGCAACCACTTGAAATTCTAGAATGGAAGTGGGAGCACATTATCATGGATTTCGTTATTGGTCTTCCTAAGGTTTCTCAAGGCATAGATGCAATTTGGGTCATTGTTGATAGATTGACCAAGTCTGCTCATTTCCTACATATACGAGAAACTTATACACTTGAACGTCTTGTTCGTATGTACTTAAACGAGATTGTAAGACTGCATGGTATGCTAGTATCCATAGTTTCTGATCGAGACCCAAGATTCACTTCAAGATTTTGGGTTAGTTTGCAAAAAGCTATGGGCACGGATTTACGATTTAGCTCGGCATATCATCCTCGACAGATGAGGCAAATGAGAGGACCATTCAAACTCTTGAAGATCTATTAAGACTCTGTGTCCTTGACTTCAAGGGAAGTTGGGACAAGTTCTTACCATTGGTGGAGTTTTCCTATAACAACAGTTATCAAGCAAGTATTGACATGGCTCCATTCGAGGCGTTGTATGGAAGAAAGTGTCATTCTCCAGTATGCTGGGATGAGGTGGGTGAAACAACGTTGTTGAGACCAGAGTTGGTACGTATGAATACGAAAAAGATTCAAATGATCCGACAATGTATAAAAACCTCACAAGATCGACAAAAGAGTTGTGCTGATCTTCATCGAAAGGACGTAAAATTCGATATTGGAGATCATGTGTTATTACGTGTTGCTCCATAGAAAGGAGTTACAAGATTTGGAAAGAGAGGAAAGCTCAATCCTCGATTCATTGACCCATTTTTAATCCTCGATCGAGTAGGGCTGTGGCTATAGACTTGCGTATCGCTTAAGTATGTCTCGTGTTCATAACATTTTTCACATATCCATGTTACGTAAATATGTGAAAGACCCGAACCACATTATTGAGTTAGAACCGGACGAAATAGATGAAGATTTAACGTATGAAGAGGTTCCTGTTAAAATCTTGGATAAGAAAGAACATATTCTACGCTCCAAGGTTATACCTCAAGTCAAAGTTTTGTGGAGAAACCACGATGTTGAGGAAATGACCTGGGAGTTAGAATCTGAAATGGAATCAAAGTATCCTCACCTCTTCGACATACCAGGTACGCACCCTAATTTCGAGGACGAAATTTCATAAGAAGGGGAGGTTGTAAGACCCCAACTTTTTGTATAAAGATTAAATTTTCTCGAAATATATTTTTGAATATTATGGTGTGAATTTGATATAATGTTATAGTTGTGGGTAATATTTACAAATTTTGCAAAGTACACAAGTTGTTATATAATATTCGATTGGTCGGGGAATATTCATTTTAACAGGGAATATTAGTACAACGACACAATCATAATTGGTGGACCCCCACAACGGAATTATTGTCGGATTGAGAAAATGACAAAAATACTTTATGAAAATAACGGGGAAAGTTTTACCGTTAACTGTTGAAACACCCGGTGTTAAAAGTACAGTAATACGCGTGGTTTCGTAGTAGCACATGGTATTGATTATTGATGCTTACGTGAGAAGTCACTCAATTATACTCAATTATTGCTACAGTAATTGTTGCATCATATCTATCATATTATGGATTCAATTATTGTCAGTATCTGCATAAAATGTTTTTTTTATTAAATCAATACTTGAAACGACAAAGTTATTCATATTATAAACTGTAATATTTACAATGTCTAGAAGTTCTGTCAAGGAGAGGTTTGGTCACCTAATTGCACGCCAATAGGGAGAAATACTTATTGGAAAGCCCCCTCTTTCCTGGGAAGAAACCTGGTTGATAAATATTATGAGTTATAATATTAATGATGAATGTTGTTTGGAGTTGAATTTGGAGACGTGAACGTGATATTTGAGTCCGGAATGACGAAATTAGTAAAAATAGTCTATAAACACAAAATTTTCCGGGATTCACTATTTGGTCAAAAAGTTAACAGTTGACTTTTTAGGTAAAAGTCAAACTTCAAAATTTCAAAATTTATATTTTTGATAAAAATAGTTTCATTATGTTGGAATTGTTTGTGTTAGTGAAAATCGACATTTATTCCGATGATAATTGATGTCTAGGGGTTATATCGATAAATCGGGTAACTTATCGGATAAATGAGCAATTACTTGCTACACATTCACATGCTTATATAACTATTTGTTCACATATGTGTACTATTGAATCACATTATTTACTATTAGGGGAGTTGGTGCAAGATTGATAATACTTGCATGACTAAGTTAAAAATAGAGGTATAGATGGAGGTACTATACTGTAATTCGTATTTTTCACATGATTATACTATTGATTCACATGATTGAACTATTGATTCACATTATTTACTATTAGGGGAGTTGGTGCAAGATTGATAATACTTGCAGGACTAAATTAAAAATGAAAGAAAAGTTGGAGGTATTGTACTGTAATTTTCGAGCCCCAAAACGTACAATTATCGAAACTATATTTTTCTATAAATAGAAGCTCATTCTTCATTCATTTCTCACCAATTCAAAAAAGCTTTAGAGCGATTATTATAGAAAGAAGAAGAGAAGTCTTCTACCTCACTATTTTAGTATCTAGTTTTTCTAAAAGTAGGGAGTATTATTTCTTTCTTATCTATGAAGAGAACACATTATTCCATTCTTTATTATTACATTGAAATAACTTTGATATCGCTGGGCTACCCTATACTTGGTGAAATTCTTACATTGTTCCATTCTTTATCATTCGTTGGAACATCCACATGCATGCGTTCTATTATTTGGACTGGTTCCGTCTTTATTATTACTGTTGGAATATCCTATCATGCATGCGTTCGCACGGACCGATTCCGTCTTTATTATTACATTGGAATATTCATGCATGCATTTTACTGGCGGACTGATTTCGTTTTATTATTACATTGGAATATCACCGCTCATGCATTTTGTTTGGACTGATTACATCTTTATTATTACATTGGAATATCATGTCTGCATGCGTTTACGTGGGACTTGATTCCGTTATTTATTATTCGTTGGAATAAACTTTTGTGCGATCTATCGCATGCCTGGTGATTTCTTTTGATATTCCATTCCTTATTATACTCAGTTGGTTAAAGTTTTAACTTCTATACTCCATGAAATTAGTGGAATATCCTTGATATTTGCGCTTCATCCAGTATCTTTTCATGGAAATATTCTTCTAAGCATTCTTGAATTTTACTCTACAAAGCAGTATCATGTTGACAATTTGGATGTTATTAGTTCCTAGATAAGATAATTCTTGAACTTGTTGTATTGAATTCTTATATCATTGTCATCATCCTCATGTTTATATTTTGTTGAAAGTCATCTGTGGCCTATAGTGCATAGATGGACTTGGTATGATTATGATTAGGGATTATTGATTGTAATCATGGTAGTAATGTTACAAATGATGTGGTAAAAGTCCTCATTGGCCCGTAGTGCATTGATGGACAGTTGTTGGCATGATCATGACCATTATTGAATACACAAATATTCTTGGCCCGTAGTGCATGGATAATTATGGTCGTGATACTAAAGAATATCCTTGGCCGTAGTGCATGGGTGATTCGATGATGTGGATTATTTATTAAGCTGAGTCCCAGCGATAAAAGTGATGAAAAACCTTCTAAATCATAAAAGATAGTAGATTTTATTCTCTACTTGACTCTTTTAATGGATTGCTTGTTCCACTACAGTTAACCTTGATGGTTGTTATATTGTATCAGTTTAACACTGTTGAAGGCTAACGATAATATATTCTGCATTATCTTAGTCATAATATTTTCTACTGGGCTAGTTGAGCTCACCCTTTTACTTTTATTGTTCTCTTCAGGAAATGAGAACGTAGCAGGGACTAGTCGAGGAACGGAGTGACGGACCAGATGATAGCATTAGTAATCCTCACTATTCTGTGAAATAGTGTGATAATAATTGTAATGAGGACTCCTTTTGAGTTTGTATAATCTCTAGTATACAATATTTGTATTCAAACTCATAACTTATGTTTTGTCATATTGTACACGACATTGTATTATTAAGTTGTATTTGAATTCTGTACCATGTATTTGACGACTCAGAATAGGTGATGTATACCTGTTTTGGGGGCGTTACAAAAAGAGTCAAGTAGAACATGATATCTACTATCTTCTATGATTTAAAAGTTTATCATCAATTTTATTGCTGAGACTTAGCTCAATAAATAATCCACATCACTGAATTATCCATGCACTACGGGCCAAGGATATTCGTATTATCAACAATGGTCATGATCATGCCAATAACTGTCCATCAATGCACTACGGGCCAATGAGGACTTTTACCACATCATTTGTAACATTACATGTCATAATTATATCGATACATAGTCATAATCATACCAATCAACAGTCCATCTATGCACTACAAGCCAAAGATGACTTTCATCACAATATAAGCATGAGGATGATGACAATGATATAAGAATTCAATTAAATGAAAACAAAGGATAAATTTTAAAGATTTATAATTCAATTTATCCAGAATTCAATAATGTCTAAATTGTCAACATGATACTGCTTTGTTGAGTAAAATTCAAGAATAATATTATTTCAAAAATAATTTAGACATAAAAGAAATCAATTTTTTTCATGAATAATACCCCGGGTGAATAATACCTGAGTGAATAGTACCTCGTGAATAGTACTCCGGCATGAAAAGATCAAAATTTAACAAGAATGTCCAGAAAAATATTTCCGTGAAAAGATACTCGATGAAACGCAAATTTCAAGGATATTCTACTAATTTCAAGGAGTATAGAAGTAATACTTATCAACATGAGTGTAGAATTAGGAATACGAAACAAAATAATATTACTTACATACTACAGAGTATGAAAGAAAATATTATTTCATACGAATATTGAACAAAAATTATATTCCTTACCTTAAAAGGAGAGTATTTCTGACTGGTATGGCGGGGATATTCTTGAAGAAAACTTGCACTGTTTTTTACACTCAAAGCTTCCTTAAACTCTATAGAAATATGCTCAATCTTATAGAAGAAGAATTCTCCGATTCTGGTGTGATTTTCAATTCTAAACTAAGCATCCTATTTATAGGAGAATGAAAGGATACTATCTGAATTAGAAAATCACGGACTGCACAAGAAAAGTATTCACGGGCGCAGACGGCGAATTCGTACGAAAATTTTTATCATTTTACTATGCAGCACGATGCAAAACTATGCAACACTATGCAGTACTATGCAATCAAATAAAATTTAATATATTATATATATATATATATATATATATATATAAACAAAACTGAGATAACTTTTTACCGATGATTTTGAAAAATGGGTAAGTGGGGGTCCAAATTGTAAGACCCCAACTTTTTATTAATAAAATTAAATTTCCTCTAAATATTATTTTGAATAATAATGTGTTAATTTGATATAATGATTTGGTTATGAGTGAAATGTGTAAATTTTGCAAAATAAGCAAGTGGTTATAAAATATTCATTGTTGTCGGGGAATATTCGTTTGGTCGTGGAATATTCTTGCTGTCGGGGAATATTCGTACGATGGCACAACCATTTGTGGGCCCCACAACGAAAAATTGTCGGATGAAGAAAATGACAAGTATGAGTTTTTTTATAAATAACGACGTAGTTGTTACCGTTAACACTGTTGGAATACCCGGTAGTTAAAGTAAATGAATGTCTGGCGTGGTAGATAAGAATCTGGCGTTGTTTACAAAGAATATCACTGCAGTATTACACATTATTTTTGGATTATTGATTCTTACGTAAGAAGGCACTACTCAATAATTGTTACAGTAATTACTGTTCAGTATTTTATTTTATTGATTCAATAATTGTTACGTTGATATTTTATATTATTGTTGTTTCAATAATTGTCATTGCACAGTATTTTCCATTATCAAATCAATAATTCATATTATTTGAATAATATTATTAGATAGTATTATTGACAATGTCTAAGTAAGTTATGTCTAGGAAAAGGGTTTGGTCACCTAATTGCGCGCCAGTAAGGAGAAATTCTTATCGAAAATCCCTCTTTTTCTTGGGAACGATCTGGTTGTCATTATTGTGATTCAGTAATATTATTTGTGAATAATTAATTATTGATTTATATGATAAGGAATTATTTATTTTTATGTGGATATAAAGGAAGAAATTAATATTGAGGTGTTTAATCAGTATTTTGTCGGAATGAAGGTATTAAAAATAATCCGTATGTGGATTTCAGTCATTTTCTGTTTAGAATTGGGAAAAACTTTCTTCTACAAAGTTGTAAAGAATTAAATTTCCCATGGAATGGATATAAAATTCATATTTTTCTGATAAAAGGGCTATTTATTATGAATTATTGAAGTTTCTAAATATTGTTTAAATTTAAAACATTTTTGGAAATTTTCTAGAATGGGTGGGCCCCACTCTTGTCCTTGTTGATGTGCTGAGATTTTTTTCAATGGTGGTGTGCGTGAATAGCAGCAGGTAAAGCCATCAAGTAGCAGGTTAAGTCTGCTTTGGCGTTCTAGCATTTTCCTATAAATAGGGTGCTTAGGTTAGAATTGAAAAATACACCAGAAACTAAAGTTTTCTCTCTCTATAATATTGAGCGTATTTTGTGAGTATTTAGATACTTTGAGAGTTGTTATTCAGTGCAAGTTTCCTTCAATATTATATCCGATATTTCAGCCAGCAGTACTATTCTTTTGAGGAAAGAGATGTTATTTTCATCGTAAATGATGTTATTTCTTTCAATATCATTATATCGAAATATTGGTATGAATTTTATTATGAAATTTCTACCTTTTCATGTTAGGGTTGCTATTCACGTATACGACACTATTCACGAATACGGTACTATTCACGAGTACTATTCACAAAGTATGATTTGTCTTGTGGAATTTCTACCTGTGACGCCCCCAAATCTAAGTTCCTTCAAACCTCGGATTCGTCCGCCACGATACTACTATCGTCAAACTATTTATATCTTTTATTCATAACTTAATGAATATAACTTTGCTTATTAGAATTTAGAATATAAATTCTCTCCATTTCCAGGATCTGCACAATGACCCCAAACTTTTATAAGTTTCACAACTTGGTCATTTACTATTCCTGTTTTACGTTACATTTGATATTATATAAATATGCGGAATAATTTAAACTTTTTCAATCTCCTTTGAAAATAAATCTTCTATTGATATCTTAACTTGAATCAATTACATATCCTTGAATCAAATTATGTTATGATTCATTCTATTCGAATTACTGTATAAATTTTTACATCTTGATTCGAATTTCTCTATGTATCACATAGTACAACTTAATATGTATTACACATTATAAACTACTATAATGTACATCTATTAGAAGCTAAACATGGTTCAAGTGCATCTAGTTAAATTAGACAAAACAATGTCCTTTGATGTAATTGAACTTTATCAATCTAGTAGCGCGTAACCTTTACCGTGTGTCCTTAACCTGCAAAATTGGTTATTTGCAAGGGTGAGCTCGACAGCCCAGCAATTCTAACAGTTTTCATGCAACACATAGCATATAATAGTATACTCAGCACATGTATTCATAATCCATTAATATTTACTACGCATGTTACTTCTCACGTAACAGGCATAGAGATTTATATCACAAACATATCATCAAAGATCAACTTTCACATTTCATACATATCTCATATGCATTTCATATATATACATCAACATTCTCATGGCATAATATAGCTCAATTAACAGTTATAGATTTCATATATCAAATAGGAACTGAAAGACTTGCCTGATTCATAGTTTATGAACTACGACTTAACTGCTTAAAGCTTATCTGCATTGCATGTATTCCTACACAATTATATAATCATGGATTCATATCCATTAGTCACATATTTCATACATTCTTAATGTAATAATAATGTTACATTGTTCTCTAACTAGGTTTGTAAAACCTTCATTTCGCTTTCTCATCATACTCTCAGAATAGCTAAGTATGTCTAGGTATACCTTAACCACTCATAATTGACATCATCATCCAAAACTCTTTATTACACACTTGACTCGCTATGTGTTCGACACATGTTTAAAGTTTATAGATACGCGATCCACATCATTCTTACATTTTTCAAACTTTAATAAAATTAGAAAATTTGGGTTTTATATAACCATTACATGTTCACATGCTTAAAACATCATTTATGTCCAGTATTATAGCTTTAGACATAGCATAGTTCATACTTTTAAAACATGCTTAAATAACTTATGTCATGCTTGACTAGTTGAGTGCACATATCATTCATGTTCAAAGGCATAGATAACTCTATCATGCTTGCTTATAAGGTCATAATGTAAGTAATAAAATGCTCATCAAAGTTAGTTTCTAATATTTTTAAATTTCCCTTCAAAACACATACTAAATCGAGCTTGACAACCTTTTATGTGCAATATATCTTGAAATTACATTCCTTATCCATCCGCGCACATAAGTAGGCCACATTTACATGTTTCCAAGGTTGAATCTTAAAAGACACAAAGTTCGTTAAGTTTCATTTTCATAACTTCAAGTTTTTCTTTTAAAACACTTTAAACCAAGCTATATTAATCTAGTATATGCAAGGTAACTTTAAATCACTTCTCATTCTTAACTATACTCATAACTCAACAAGATGTATGTTTTAAAATATCATAACTTCAAAGACTCAAGGTTCGTCAATATTCGTTTTTTCAAAACTCCAAGTTTCTTTTCAAAACACATACTAAGTCATGCCAATGCTTTCTATTATGAGCAAGGAAATCTTATATGTCATGTCTATTATCATGCCTTTTCATGTTACATCACTTAGAATAACATATTCCATCGTCGGGAGTACTATACTTGCGTATGTGCTCGCTCGACGCCCTTCGATCGCCTCCGAATACGTAACAGCCACAAAGATGACAATTTTGACCTTTCCTAAAGACCTCTAATTGAAAAACTTAAAGAGAAAAAGTTGTAGGTCTATTCGTCCTCGTTCCGGATCATCTTAAATCACCTCAATCGGAGTTCGTATAAAAATGTTATGGCCGTTTTACCAAAATAGGTCACATTAGTCATTGCAGAACACACACACCCCTCCCCCCTCCCCGCCGGGGCGGGGGTTTGGCCTTAAAAATAGCCCGCCGAGGCAGGCATTGCTACTGTAAATGCACGATTTCATGTTCTGCTACAAAATAACAAGTCAAACTTCTTTCTAACCTTCATAATTTGAGTTATACATGTCCAGATTCGCAATTCATAGAACTACAACATATCATAATACCCATCAACTAGCATAAACATTAACTAACCCAAAAATGAATCTGTAACTCATGTTCATGCAAATGTTCATGTTTTAGACAATTTAGTGAAATCATTCACTACGAATTCGTTTCTCAACAAATTGGTTCGTTTAACTTCCGTTGATTTCGCATTTGACTATATTAACAATATCTAACAACAATTCATGGATTATAACAATCCTTAGCCATTAATTTTGTGACTCAAAAGCTATTTTTTCTTATACTTTTATAGAAATTGAAGAACTATGAATTCAAGAACATGTAAGTATACTCATGTTCATGCAAATGTTCATCTTTTAGACAATTTAGTGAAATCATTCACTAAGAATTCGCTTCTCAACCAAATTGGTTCGTTTAACTTCCGTTGATTTTGCATTTGACTATATTAACAATATCTAACAACAATTCATGGATTATAACAATCCTTAGCCATCAATTTTGTGACTCAAAAGCTATTTTTTCTTATACTTTTATAGAAATTGAAGAACTAAGAATTCAAGAACATGTAAGTGTACAAATATTACCTCTTGAAGCTTAAATTTGCTAACCATAGCCCTTCAATGCTTTAATTGCTCCTAATTCTACCAACCTCTCATAGCCAAATTCTCATATAATTTTTCCAACGTGAAAGAAGAAGAAGGAGTCCCTATTTATAGAGGAAAGATTATCTAGTTCATGGTTATGCACATTGAATTAATCCAAGGGGAGGAAAAAGAAGCCAATGGATGCTAAAGAGTTGGTCACAAACTCCATGTTCAGCCATCATCAACTCTACTATGTAATGAAGAAGAAATAGGATAGGCCAATGGCCTATACATACGTCTAAGACCCCAATTTTTTGAATAAAGATTAAATTTTCTCGAAATATATTTTTGAATATTATGGTGTGAATTTGATATAATGTTATAGTTGTGGGTAATAGTTACAAATTTTGCAAAGTACGCAAGTTGTTATATAATATTCGATTGGTCGGGAAATATTCGTTTTAATAGGGAATATTCGTACAACGACACAATCATTGGTGGACCCCCACAACGAAATTATCATCGGATTGAGAAAGCGACAAAAATACTTTATGAAAATAACTTCATGAAGTTTCTTCGTTAGCTGTTGAACTATCCGGTAGTAAAAGTACTCAAATAATACACGTGGTTGCATAGTAGCACACGGTATTGATTATTGATGCTTACGTGAGAAGTCACTCAATTATACTCAATTATTGCTACGATAATTCTTTGCATCATATCTCTCATATTATTGATTCGATTATTGTCATAGTATCATCTGCATAATATGTTATTTTATTAAATCAATAATTGAGACAATGAAAGTTATTCATATTATTAAATTGCAATATTTACAATATCTAGAAGTTACATCGAGGAGAGGTTTGGTCACTTAATTGCGGCATGATAGGAGAAATACTTATTGAAAAGCCCCTCTTTCACGGGAGCGACACGGTTGATAAATATTGTGAGTTATAATATTAATGATGAATGTTATTAAAATTGAAGTTGTGTTCAGAGTTGAATTTGGAGACGCGGACGTGATATTTGAGTCCGAAACGATGAAATTAGTAAAAATAGTCTATAAACACAAAATTTTCAGGAATTCACTATTTGGTGAAAAAGTCAACATTGACTTTTTTTGGAAAAAATCAAACTTGAAATTTCAAAATTTATATTTTTGATAAAAATGGTTTCATTGTGTTGGAATTATTTATGTTAGTGAAAATCGACAATTATTTCGATAATAATTGATGTCTGGAGGTTATATTTACCAATCGGGTATTTAACCGGATAAATGAGCAATTGATTGCTATTATTTCACATGATTATAACTATTTGTTCACATGTGTATACTATTGTTTCACATTCTTGTTACTATTAGGGGAGTTGGTGCAAGATTGATAATACTTGCATGACTAAGTTAAAAATGGAGGTATAGATGGAGGTACTATACTGTAATTCATATTTTCACATGTCTAGAACTATTGATTCACATAATTTACTATTGAATCACATTATTTACTATTAGGGGAGGTGGTGCAAGTTTGATAATACTTCCATGACTAAATTAAAAATAAAGGAAAAGTTGGAGATATTGTACTGTAATTTTTCGAGCCCCAAAACGTGCAATTATCGAAACTATATTTTTCTATAAATAGAAGGTCATTCGTCCTTCATTTTTCACCAATTCATAAAAGCTTTAGAGCGATTATTATAGAGAGAAATTATAGAAAGAAGAAGAGAAGTCTGCTACCTCACTATTCCAGTATCCAGTTTTTCTAAAGTAGGGAGTATTATTTCTTTCTTATCCATGAAGAGAACTTATGTTATTCCATTCTTTATTATTTTGTTAGAAAAACCTGTATATGCGGGCTACCCTATACTTGGTGAAATTCTTCTGTTGTTCCATTCTTTATCATTCTGTTGGAACATCCACATGCATGCATCCTACGCCGAGACTGGTTACATCTTTATTATTCTATTGGAATATCCTCAGTATATGCGTTTCACGACACGGGTTCCGTCTTTATTATTCATTGGAATATATCGTATGCATGCGTTTTCTTGGGACTGATTTTGTCTTTATTATTTTGTTGGAATATCTTGTCTGTGCGTTTTACGCCGGACCTGATTCCATTATTTATTATTCTATTAGAATAACCTGCCTGTGTGATCTATCGCATGCTTGGTGAATTCTTTTGATATTCCATTCCTTATTATACTCAGTTGGTTAAAGTTTTGACTTCTATACTCCATGAATTTAGTGGAATATCCTTGATATTTGCGCTTCATCCAGTATCTTTTCATGGAAATATTCTTCTAAGCATTCTTGAATTTTACTCTACAAAGCAGTATCATGTTGACAATTTGGACGTTATTAGTTCCTGGATAAAATAATTCTTGAACTTGTTTTATTGAATTCTTATATCATTGTCATCATCCTCATGTTTATATTTTGTTGAAAGTCATATGTGGCCTATAGTGCATAGATGGACTTGGTATGATTATGACCAGGGATTATTCGGTGTAATCATGACCGTAATGTTACAAATGATGTGGTAAAAGTCATCATTGTCCCGTAGTGAATTGATGGACAGTTGTTGGCATGATCATGACCATTATTGAATACACAAATATTCTTGGCCCGTAGTGCATAGATAATTGTGGTCGTGATACTAAAGAATATCCTTTGCCGTAGTGCAGGGGTGATTCGATGATGTGAATTATTTATTAAGCTGAGTCCCAGCGATAAAAGTGATGAAAAACCTTTTAAATCATAAAAGATAGTATATTTTATTCTCTACTTGACTCTTTTAATGGATTGCTTGTTCTGCTGCAGTTAAACTTGATGGTTGTTATATTGTATCAGTTTAACACTGTTGAAGGATAACGATAATATATTTTGCATTATCTTAGTCATAATATTTCCTACTGGGCTAGTTCAGCTCACCCTTTTACTTTCATTGTTCTCTTCAGGAAATGAGAACGTAGCAGGGACTAGTCGGGGAACGGAGTGACGGACCAGATGATAACATTAGTAGTCCTTACTATTTTGTGAAATAGTGGAAAATAAATGTAATAATATTGAATTTGAGTTTGAATATTGTCTAGACGACAATATTTGTATTAAAACTCACAACTTATGTTTTGTCGTACTTTACACGACAGTTGTATAATTAAGTTGTATTTGTATTCTGTACCATGTATTTGACGACTCAGAATAGGTGATGTATACCTATTTTGGGGGCGTCACAGTTGGTATCAAAGCTTAGGGATATGATCCCTGGCTAAGATGTGAGACTAGAACTATGAGGGAAGAGACGGGGAATTCCTTCGCTACTATGACCTACCTAAGTTTATTTGGTATTTAATTGGTCAGTCAGAGTGTAGGGATAATATGTTTCATGTCAATTAACCCTTGTTTTATGGTAGTATTTGAAAATGGCATCCGAGAATGTTGAGAACATCAATAGAGCACAGGAGACCGTTGAGTCTCCACAGATCAATAACCAGGACAATGTGCATCAGGAAGGTGACAATCCTCATGCAAACAACAACACTGACCAAATGATGAATGATGGAATGTTCCGAGGCTTCATGCAATTAATGCAACATCAGGCGAGAGCGGCTCCTGTCCAAAATACAGGTGGAAACATTGGCAACTCTCGGACGGTCACCGCCAAATAGTTCAAGGAGCTGGGACCACCGGAGTTTATTGGAGAGCCAAAACCACTTAAGGCGGAAGCTTGGGATGCTTTGAGGAACAAAAGGTTCCCTTCGCCACCTTTATGTTGCGTGAAGAGGCAGATTACTGGTGGGAATCAGAAACGCATTACCTGACCGACGACTCAAGATGTCTTTGGAGAAGTTCCAAGAGTCATTCAAGGACAAGTACTTTTCGAAAGTATTCGTCACATGAAGGAGGTGGAGTTTATCAAGTTGGAACAAAACAATATGGCCGTGTCATAATACGAGGCTAAATTTATGAGTTATCCCGATTTACATCCCATTTGGTTGATAATGAGGAACGAATGACCCGAATGTTTTTAAGAGGTTTGAAACCGGAGATACGACAATATCTTATTTCTCAAAAACTGTGTTTGTATTCAAATGTTGTAAATAGGGCTCAGTTATTGGAGCGCGATAATGAGTCAACGCAACCAAGAGAAAGTAGCCGGCAGAATGAAAATACCAGTGGTAACAGTCATTGAAGTGGTGATAACAAAAGTGGAGGGAATCAACATGCCAGAAATGGTAACCACTTCGTTGGTAATCATAGCCAAGACAATAAAAATGAATATTTCAAGAAAAGGAGATTCAACAATGATGGAAAGACATCAGCACCAGCACCCGTTGTTAAGGAAGGAGAACGGCCACCTATCATATGCTTCAAATGCGGAGGGGAGGGACACATCAGTCCAAACTTCGCGATGCCGTCCAAAGCATGTTATAATTGTCGAAGAGAAGGTCACTTAGCTCGATTTTGTCATTCACCGAAGACAAATTCAGCTAGGATGGAGGCACCAAAGGCCGTCCCTGAAAAGTCAAAGTCGGTAGTGCAAGGCAGAGCGTTTGTTGTGACCTCCCAGAAAGTAAGGAACCCGAACGAGGTTATCACGGGTAAGCTTATCATAAACTCTAGTGAAGTCTATACCTTATTTGATACCGGTTCTACCCATTCTTTTATTTCTCCTACTTACGCTCAACGTTTAAATTTGACTCCGGAGAAATTAGACTTTGACTTATCTGTTGAAACTCCTTTAGGAGAAACCTTCATTACATCCACTGTTTATAAGTCTTGTTTGATTCAAATCAGTAACCACACGTTACCTGTCGATCTTATCTCCTTAAGAATACTTGCATTTGACATGATTCTAGGGATTGATTGGTTAACTACTCATCATGCTAAAATTGATTGTTTTCGTAAGGTTGTTAGATTTCATATTCCTAATAAACCTATTATGCGAATTCAAGCGACCAAACCATTAAAATCAATCACGGTCATCTCAAGCCATAAAGCTATTCGTTTATTGAAAAACGGATGTCAAGCTTTCTTAGCTCATGTCACGGATTTAAACAAAAATACGTCAGATTTGAAGGATATTTCTATTGTTAATAAATTTCCTGACGTATTCCCTGAAGAACTTCTTGGCCTACCCCCAGAGCGTGAAGTTGAATTTTGTATCGACCTTGAACCCGGTACAAAACCCATTTCCAAAGCCCCATATCGAATGGCTCCTATTGAACTTCAGGAGTTAAAGACCTAATTGCAGGAATTGTTAGACATTGGTTTCATTCGTCCTAGTACATCTCCTTGGGGTGATCTTGTTCTATTCGTGAAGAAGAAAGATGGGAATATGCGACTTTGTATTGATTATCGGGAGTTGAATCATGTCACCATCAAAAATAGGTACCCATTGCCACGTATTGATGACCTGTTTGATCAGTTACAAGGAGCATAATTTTTTCAAAGATTGATCTTCGTTCTGGATATCATCAGCTGAAGGTTAAAATTGAGGATATTCCAAAGACTGCCTTCAGAACTCGATACGGGCATTATGAATTCTTAGTCATGTCTTTTGGATTGACTAATACTCTTGTTGCCTTCATGGATATGATGAACCGAGTATTCAAGGAATATTTGGATCATTTTGTGGTCGTCTTTATTGATGACATCCTCATATATTCCAAAAGTCATGAAGATCATGAGCAACACTTGAGGCTGATACTCCAAAAGCTTTATGAAAATAAGCTATATGCCAAGTTGAAGAAATGCGAGTTCTGGCTTGAGGAAGTTGCATTCCTTAGGCACGTGATATCAAGTCATGGAATATCTGTTGACCCAGCAAAGATTGAAGCTATTCAAAGCTGGGAGCAACCTAAATGAGTGACCGAAGTACATAGCTTTCTTGGATTAGCTGGTTATTATCGGAGATTCGTGGAAGGATTTTCTCGAATCGCTACTCCATTAACTCAGTTGACTCGAAAAGATACAAAGTTCGGTTGGAGTGAGGAATTTGAGAAGAGTTTTCAAGAACTCAAGAAAAGACTCATTTCAGCACCTGTTCTAACAATACCATCTGGCTCGAAGGGATTTGTCATCTACAGTGATGCTTCAGGCAAAGGGTTAGGATGTGTTCTCATGCAATATGGGAAAGTCATAGCCTATGCCTCACGACAACTCAAAGAATATGAGAGGAATTATCCTACTCATGATCTAGAGTTGGCAGCTGTCGTTTTTGCGCTTAAGATTTAGAGGCATTACCTGTATGGAGAGAAGGTGGAGATCTACAGGGATCATAAAAGCCTCAAATATTTCTTCACCCAAAAGGAACTCAATATGCGACATCGATGTTGGCTTGAATTATTGAAAGATTATGATCATACCATCCAATACCATCCTGGAAAGGCGAACGTGGTAGCTGACGCACTGAGTAGAAGATCATATGCGGGTACGAGTGCAATATTGTCAACGCAAAGGCCCATTTTGTATGACTTGCAAAGGATGGAGTTAGAGATAAAGACTCCAGGGACCCATATGATGATGGCAAACATATGAGTAGAACCGACTTTAATCGATAAAGTTAAAGCTGATCAAGCTACAGACCTGGAGCTAATGCATATGAAGAAGAAAATGCAAGAAGGTGCTATGCCGGAAGTAAGAATCGATGAAGAAGGAATACTTCTAGTCAACTCCAGACTTTGTGTTCCTAATGACCCTGATTTAAAGTATAAAATCATGATAGAGGCGCACAACACACCGTTTGCAATCCATCCTGGGAGTACCAAATGTATCGTGATCTTCGTCATACATTTTGGTGGAGCAATATAAAGAGAGAGATAGCAGAGTTTATCTCAAGGTGTTTAAACTTGTCAATGAGTCAAGGCGGAGCATCAAGTACCAAAAGGTCCATTGCAACCACTTGAAATTCTAGAATGGAAGTGGGGGTACATTACTATGGATTTCGTTACTGGTCTTCCCAAGGTTTCTGAAGGCATAGATGCAATTTGGGTCATTATTGATAGATTGACCAAGTCTGCTCATTTTCTACCTATACGAGAAAATTATACACTTGAACGTCTTTCTCGTATGTACATAAACGAGATTATAAGACTGCATAGTATGCCAGTATCCATAGTTTCTAATCAAGACCCAAGATTCACTTCAAGATTTTGGGTTAGTTTGCAAAAAGCTATGGGCACGGATTTACGATTTAGCTCGGCATATCATCCTCAGACGGACGGGAAGTCAGAGAGGACCATTCAAACTCTTGAAGATCTATTAAGACTCTGTGTCCTTGACTTCAAGGGAAGTTGGGATAAGTTCCTACCATTGGTGGAGTTTTACTACAACAACAGTTATCAAGCAAGTATTGGCATGGCTCCATTTGAGGCGTTGTATGGAAGAAAGTGTCGTTTCAAAGATCTTTGGGATGAGGTGGGTGAAGCAACGTTGTTGGGACCGGAGTTGGTACGAATGACTACAGAAAAGATTCAAACGATCCGACAACGTATAAAAACCTCACAAGATCGACAAAAGAGTTATGCTGATCTTCATCGAAAGGACGTAGAATTCGATATTGGAGATCATGTATTGTTACGTGTTGCTCCATGGAAAGGAGTTACAAGATTTGGAAAGAGAGGAAAGCTCAATCCTCGATTCATTGGCCCATTTTTAATCCTCGATCGAGTAGGAACTGTGGCCTATAGAATTGCGTTACCGCCAAGTATGTCTCGTGTTCATAACATTTTTCATATATCCATGTTACGTAAATATGTGAAAGACCCGAACCACATTATTGAGTTAGAATCGGACGAAATAGAGGAAGATTTAACGTATGAAGAGGTTCTTGTTAAAATCTTGGATAAGAAGGAACATATTCTACGCTCCAAGGTTATACCTCAAGTCAAAGTTTTGTGGAGAAACCACGATGTTGAGGAAATGACCTGGGAGTTAGAATCTGAAATGAAATCAAAGTATCCTCACCTCTTCGACATACCAGGTACGCACCTTAATTTCGAGGACGAAATTTTATAAGAAGGGGAGGTTGTAAGACCCTAACTTTTTGAATAAAGATTAAATTTTCTCTAAATATATTTTTGAATATTATGGTGTGGATTTGATATAATGTTATAGTTGTGGGTAATAGTTACAAATTTTGCAAAGTACGCAAGTTGTTATATAATATTCGATTGGTCGGGGAATATTCATTTTAATAGGGAATATTCGTACAACGGCACAATCATTGGTGGACCCCCACAACGGAATTATTGTTGGATTGAGAAAATAACAAAAATACTTTATGAAAATAACAGCGGAAGTTTTACCGTTAACTGTTGAACTACCCGGTAGTAAAAGTACAGTAATACGTGTGGTTGCATAGTAGCACACTATATTGATTATTGATGCTTACGTGAGAAGTCACTCAGTTATACTCAATTATTGCTACAGTAATTGTTGCATCATATCTCTCATATTATTGATTCGATTATTGTCATAGTATCATCTGCATAATATGTTATTTTATTAAATCAATAATTGAGACGGCAAAGTTATTCATATTATTAAATTGCAATATTTACAATGTCTAGAAGTTCTTTCAAGGAGAGGTTTGGTCACCTAATTGCGCGCCAATAGGGAGAAATCCTTATTGGAAAGCCCCCTCTTTCCTGGGAACGACCTGGTTGATAAATATTGTGAGTTATAATATTAATGATGAATGTTATTAAAATTAAAGTTGTGTTCGGAGTTGAATTTGGAGACGCGGACATGATATTTGAGTTCGGAACGATGAAATTAATAAAAATAGTCTATAAACATAAAATTTTCCGGAATTCACTATTTGGTCAAAAAGTCAACAGTTGACTTTTTTGGGAAAAGTCAAACTTCGAAATTTCAAAATTTATATTTTTGATAAAAATGGTTTCATTGTGTTGGAATTATTTGTGTTAGTGAAAATCGACAATTATTTCGATAATAATTGATGTCCGGAGGTTATATTTACCAATCGAAGTATTTAACTTAGGATAAATGAGCAATTGATTGCTATTATTTCACATGATTATAACTATTTGTTCACATGTGTATACTATTATTTCACATTCTTGTTACTATTATGGGAGTTGGTGCAAGATTGATAATACTTGCATGACTAATTTAAAAATGGAGGTATAGATGGAGAGTACTTATAATTGTAATTCAGTATTTTCACATGTCTAGAACTATTGATTCACATAATTTACTATTGAATCACATTATTTACTATTAGGGGAGGTGGTGCAAGTTTGATAATACTTCCATGACTAAATTAAAAATAAAGGAAAAGTTGGAGATATTGTACTGTAATTTTTCGAGCCCCAAAACGTGCAATTATCGAAACTATATTTTTCTATAAATAGAAGCTCATTCTTCCTTCATTTCTCACCAATTCACAAAAGCTTTAGAGCGATTATTATAGAGAGAAATTATAGAAAGAAGAAGAGAAGTCTGCAACCTCACTATTCCACTATCCAGTTTTTCTAAGGTAGGGAGTATTATTTCTTTCTTATCCATCAAGAGAACTTCTGTTATTCCATTCTTTATTATTTTGTTGGAATAATCTGTATACGCGGGCTACCCTATACTTGGTGAAATTCTTTTGTTGTTCCATTCTTTATCATTCTGTTGGAACATCCATGCATGCAGGTTCTACTTGGGACTGGTTAAAATCTTTATTATTTTGTTGGAATATATCATGCTGCGTTTCACGTAAACTGGTTTCGTCTTTATTATTACGTTGGAATATCATGTCTCATGCATTTTACAGGACGATTTTCGTCTTTATTATTTTGTTGGAATATCACGTCTGCAAATGCGTTTCTTTGGGACTGATTTCGTTATTTATTATTCTATTGGAATAGCCTGCCTGTGCGGTCTATCGCATGCCTGGTGAATTCTTTTGTTATTCCATTCCTTATTATTCTCAGTTGGTTAAAGTTTTGACTTCTATACTCCATGAAATTAGTGGAATATCCTTGATATTTGCTCTTCATCCAATATCTTTTCATGGAAATATTCTTCTGAGCATTCTTGAATTTTACTCTACAAAGCAGTATAATGTTGACAATTTGGACGTTATTAGTTCCTGGATAAAATAATTCTTGAACATGTTTTATTGAATTCTTATATCATTGTCATCATCCTAATGTTTATATTTTGTTGAAAGTCATCTGTGGCCTATAGTGCATAGATGGACTTGGTATGATTATGACCAGGGATTATTCGGTATAATCATGACCGTAATGTTACAAATGATGTGGTAAAAGTCCTCATTGGCCCGTAGTGCATCGATGGATAGTTGTTGGCATGATCATGACCATTATTGAATACACAAATATTCTTGGCCCGTAGTGCATGGATAATTGTGGTCGTGATACTAAAGAATATCCTTGGCCGTAGTGCAGGGGTGATTCGATGATGTGGATTATTTATTAAGCTGAGTCCCAACGATAAAAGTGATGAAAAACCTTTTAAATCATAAAAGATAGTAGATTTTATTCTCTACTTGACTCTTTTAATGGATTGTTTGTTCCGCGCAGATTAAACTTGATGGTTGTTATATTGTATCGGTTTAACATGTTGAAGGCTAACGATAATATATTTTGCATTATCTTAGTCATAATATTTCCCTCTCTTGGGCTAGTTGAGCTCACCTTTTACTTTCATTGTTCTCTTCGTGAAATGAGAGCGTAGCGAGGGACTAGTCGAGAAAGCGGAGTGACGGACGGATGATAGCATTAGTAGTCCTCACTATTTATTCGGTGAAATAGTAGAAAATAAATGTAATAATATTGAATTTGAGTTTGAATATTGTCTAAGCGACAATATTTGTATTAAAACTCACGACTATATGTTTTGTTGTACTTTTACGACGGTTGTATAATTAAGTTGTATTTGTATTACATACCATGTATTTGTGACTCGAGAATAGGTGATGTATACCTATTTTGGGGGCGTCACAATACGTCAGTTATATAAAAGTGACACTAATTTTGGGACAAAAGCTTATACTCAACAACTAGCTTAGTTTAGTTCCTTTAATTCCAAAAAATGTAATTAATGTACAATTGTTACTACAATGTGGAAAATTAGGGATTATTTATGTACTCACATCATATAGTCCATATACATTAGTCCACATATTTTAATCTTTAAAACATGTGTGAACTTAATTTAATTGCTCACTAATAACTTAATATCTCTTTTTACTATTTACTTACACATTGCTATTGAAATAAATATTTTAATAACACATATTTATTTACTCCCATCTTTTAGAGTACACATATAATTGTCTCATCACATAGGATGAGATAACAAAACTATTTAAATCAACTTTATGATTTAATTACTTTTATTTTATATTAAATTTCACATCACATTTAATCTGAAGCAGTAGGTAATTATATGATACTACTACTCCCATTTTTCCATATTACACATTATTTAGTATAAAGTTTGTGTGACACACTTTACCTCAATTCTAATTTATTTATCTTACTTTACACTTGTAATATGTATAACCTTTACACTTCAAATAATTAATATCTACTCTATTAATTATTTAAATTATACACTATACGTATAATTATTCGATTGTCCCAAGACAACCTCTTCCATCTCTAACCAATATTTATTTAAATGATAACATGCACGACAAAATAATAACTTAAGTTATTTAATATTAAAATAACTTAGTTTTCTTTCATTAATTAACTCCCTTGAAAATACATTAGAAATTATGTATTTTGTCATAAAATAACATAAGATATTTTTATCATATATGTTTTCTCTAAATATAGGAACTAATCATAATAAAATGATTTACTCATTTTCTCAAGATATTACTCTTAATATAATATCTATGTATTATTAAAATATTTACCTGCACGACACACGTGCACACTATGTATTATTTCCACCAACTTATATAGCAAATATGTTTTAATATATTTACCATATTACTAATCCCACACATTACCTCGTACAAAGCTATATAAGGTAATATCAAAATAATATTCCCCCTTTTATTAAAATAATCAAATGCTAGAATTTATTTTAATATCCTTTAGTAGAAATATACTATAATTATTTTCTTCCACCAAATAACATAATTCAAGGCATATATATAACACATATATACATTCCTTTAATCTTCACTTCTCATCGTGTATCAAATTACTCAATAATTCTCTAACCACTTTAAAGGTATATTGATTTTCTTCTCTCGTCAACAACGTACATATATACAAGTCTAAACCTAGCACGCGCCGAGTCTTTAATAGTATTCAATATAGTACGCTGAGTGGTTTTCCATAAACAACCAACAAATTAGTTTAAAATCTTCGCCTACTGCTTTTCACAAAGTGAGTTAGATCAGTCACTAATTCGTATATACATCTGCTCTCTGAAGGAATCGTTTAGCCCAACTCATATACATCCACCATTAAAGAGTAAGGTTGCACTTCCTTAAACGTGATACTCACTCGTACTAATACTCAAGAAATTGGTGATTATCACAGATATTTAATGTCACCAACTTACTATTATAAAATAATTTCACATAATCAATAGATAAATTTCTATCCATCTTCTTTACTAATTCATCTCTATAATTCATAATAAATATATAATAATGATATATACATTTATTAAACACTTCATCACTTATTACATAGCTCATATTACCCTATGTAACACAATACCACATAACTCGTCACACAATTATATTCTTGTTCGAACCCTTCACATGCTTTAAGAATTTTATTTACTAAATTCTTATTTTAATATTTTCTAAAAATTCGGGTTCTTACAATACCGGCGGCAGCAGTCATCGGAGCAATGATAACCAGCGGGGAGGAAAATATCCAGACAAAAGCGGTAACCACTCTGGTGATCCATGGAGATAATGTTGTAACCTCATAGCGGCCCATGCTAAAGCATAGTAAGGTTGTGTTTGATAAACCTAGAAATTAAGATCTGAATGATTATGATGTCTTAATAAATTAGATCATCTGAATGGTTATGAGATCTGAATCTAAAAAATTGTTTGATAACTAAAAAATAAGTTGTCTCTTAATGACACTATTTTACCATTTTAAAGGATAAAATTTTATTTAATAATTTTAAATATTCAATTTAATAAAAATGAGTGCATAATATTGTTGAATATATTTATATAAAAAAAATCATCCAAAAAAGTCATTAAGAGGTACCTCTTAATTATTAAGATTTCATTTTATGTCTTACCGATTAAGAGGAATTCAGAGGTAACAAAAAAAAATAAACATCAGCATGCCTCTTAGGGAATAAGAGACAATCCATTAAGAGGCAATCAGATGTAAACAAACAGCACCTAAGTCTTTTCAATCAAGATGTACTTTTGTTCACCCTGCTGAATCTCTTTCTAAGGTAATAAATGGCCCTTTCCTTGCCTTTATCATCTTTCTGCCTCAGTATACAGCCCATAACATTAGGATTGACTGATATGTACATGAATAGGGTACTCTTGTCTCTTGGTGACACCAAAATAGGAGCTTCCACCAATTGCTTCTTGATGGAGAGGAAGGCTTTTGACAGTCCTCATTCCATTTTTCGGATGAATTTTTCCTCAATAGCTTGAAGATGGGCTCACAAGTTGCAGTAAGTTGGGAGATGAATCTACTTATCAAATTGAATCTCCCCAAGGAATCCCCGTATCTCTTTTTCTGTTTGGGGTACATGCATCTTAGTAATGGCTTTAATCTTGGTGGGATCAAGCTTAATGCCTCTTTTGCTTACCAGGAATCCCAATAATTTTTGGGTATGTCTTTGACCCATTCATTGATCTCCTCGGGCACCTCATAGTCATCTATCTCCTCTTAATCGACCCCATCAAGTCAAAGTCCAGCTCCAGCTCCACATCAAAGTTGTAGTCACTATTGAGACTTGACATTTCATCAGCAAGGCTAAACAAATCCAAGTTTGGAGTCCTGAAAACAAAACACTTTCACTTATGTATAAAACTACTTAATAATACAAAGCATTAATGAAAGCATGACAAAAGTAACTGTTAGTTCTGTGCAACAAAAGTAAGCAGCATATAATATCTATACTTCAGGGCAGATGAACTTTCTACCCTTTTACCCTTTTTGATAGATGCAAGGAGTAGTGCTCCAATTGTCTAGGGTCAGGTCTTTGTTGACATCTGTGATGAAGGGATGGTTGACATCCTCCTCCTATTTGATGATGACCATGACTGAATTCACATCAGCGTCGGTACTTTTCTTTGAACTACTCTCCTTAGCCCTATTTATGTGAGAGATCAAGATTTGATCTCCTGAATAGTCATCATTCGGGGTATCCTCGTTCAGACCCTTAGTATGTGCCAGAAAATGCATCTTTGAAAATTGATCTTGCACTTCTTGCAGGAACCTTTCATTCTATTCTATGTTTTTCGTGATAAGAGTTTGGGTTTCCTTTTCACTGACCGAATTAAACTTAGGAATTAGCATTCCTGATACAACCACATGAATTTTCTTTGTTGGCTTCATGAATCCTGCATCCGTGAGATCTGGTAGTAGAATAGTGGATGTGTGAATCGACTATGCTTATACGATTTCTTATGATTGGATCTATAGCCTAATCCAGCCTTTTTTACCTGACTAGGTATTTGGATTGGATTTTTGATCCCTTGATGATTTTTCCCTAGCCTTTGGCCAGGACAGAAATCCAAAGACATCATTTCTTTACCGATAGATATTACTTCAGAAGAAATTCTTGGTTTTATAGCTAGAGCCCCAATAGGTTGATAATGAGTGTTGCTTACTTCAAAGGCTTAAAAACTGGTTGGCTCAACTCCTTCGTTGAAGTTGATCAGAGGCATGTCACCTTGTACATAGACAAGATATTCTGGTTCGACATTAACAGTGACAAGATTGCCATTGATGATGTACTTGACTTATTGGTGATGGGTGGATGGGACTGCTCTTGCCATATGAATCCACGATCTTCCCAACAATAGATTATATCATGTGGTGATGTTCAACACATGAAAGGATATGTAGAAAATATGTGGACCGATCTCTACTAAGAGTTTAATTTCTCCTACAGCATTTCATCGAGACTCGTCAAAGGCTCTTATGACTATGTGGTTGTTCCAGATTCGACTTGAATTGATCTTCATTTTTTCCAAAGTGTCATATGGAAAAATGTTCAAGGATGATCCTCTCCATCTACCAGTACTCCTCCTATCACATCCCTAGAGGATATCACTGCTATGTGCAATGACTTGTAATGACCAGTTCCTTCCACCGGTATATTGTCATCAGTGAAAGATATCACATTGCTATTGAAAATGTGATCTATCAAGTGACGAAATTTTTTTGTATCCACTGCTTTAGGCAGATGCGCTTCTTCCAACACCTATGTTAAGACTTTGTGATAATCTTTAGAAGACAAGATCAAATCCAGAATAGATATCTGTTGAGGTGCCTCTCTTAATCTCTGCACTATCTTGGCTTCATTATGCCCCATTTTGCTGAGGAATTCTTCAATTTTCTCCTCAGGCACTCTCCCTTTGGTTTTAATGATTGACTTTATCACTCGTTGAGGTAGATACGACGGGTTTTCCTTTGATAGAGTCGTGGTTTCATTTAATGTTGATCCCTCGTTTTCCCCATAGTTCCATGGGACTCTTTTCAAGTTAATGAAGGGATATTGCGGTCTGAATGGCAACATCAAGGGTTCTGGTGCAGCCACTTTCAAAGGACTCTTTCCTCCTCTAAGATTCATTCCTTGGATTGTCAGAGGTGTTGCAGGCCAGTCTCCTTCTGAGGATATGACTACTATAACTTCCCTCCATTTTTGTGTTCCATGAGGAAATATTTCCTATTTTTCAGGTAAAGTATTACCATTATTTGCTAATTGCATGTCACCGCTGTCGGTCATATTCTAGATTAGGTGACGAAGTGCCCAATAACTTTTTATGTCATGACCAAGAGTATTGGAGTGGTATTGGCATATTCTGGTAGCATCAAACCTCTTGGAACGGGGATTTATTGGGGGTAACAGTTCTGTGATCTTCCTTTAATTGATCAACATTTGTAGGATCTTCTCCATTGGATGACCCAAAGGAGTGAACTTTCTTTTATCTGCATACTCTCGACGAGCTTGGGATCTAGCTTTCCTTGCAAGTTTTTCTTCAAAAGTTTCACTCTCTTGGAATCGTTGTTGATCCCTTGTTATAATGGAGAGGAGATTTGTTTGCACCTGACTGATCAATTGTCGAGTTATTTGGTGCTGGTATACCATCAGTTTTACCAGTTGATCAATCTATTCTTTGATAGACTTCATTTCTCGTTCTATCATAAACAGAAATTCTGAATAATCCCATTTGTCAGAATTATCCTTGCTTGTTTGGGAAGAACCCCCTACATACTTGAGGTACTTGGAACTTTCTCCACTCCCTATACTGATCATGTTAACTTCCTCCTCATTGTGTTGAGGAAAATGGTTATCTTGAACATGTGGTTGGTCTGGTTTTGTTACCACGATCTCACCACTGTCTATCAGGTCCTGAATCTTGTGCTTTAAAGACCAACATTCTTAGGTATCATGGCATGGAGCCTCAGAATGATAAGCACATTTCTTGTTTGGGTCAAAATTCTTCCCACTTGGATTGGCTGGTGGAAGAAGATGAACGATTTTCTTCTGTGCTGTCAGAAGTTTGAGGATACTCGTAAGTGTGTCCCCTAAGGGTGTAAATGTCCTTCGACGTTTAACTTCTCCAACTTTTTGAAAAGGAGGATTTGTAGGTTGTGTAGAGGTTCGGAAAGGGGAGTAATTTTTCCTTTGAATGGGCAAGTTTTGGTTGCCTCTCTGAATTTGTCCTTACAGTACTAAGGATACATCCTATTCTTTCTTTTTATGAACTCTTTGAGGATTATTCCCATAATTTTCGGCCTGGATGTGTTTAGCCACGGTTTCTAAGGCGGTAAGGTCTTTAATTTTTCCAAACTTAAACCCCATCTCAGCCATCTCTCTGTGTTTGATCATTTATGAGAATGGTTTTCCTATGCCTGCTAGGACTCTCTCATAAAACGGAGCTTCTTGTATGTCGATGAAGGTCATTACCATCTCAATCTCTATCATTGATGGGATGACTTGAGCAGTCAGACGCCTCCATCTTTGGGCATACTCTCTAAATGACTCAGTATTCTGCTTTTTAACTTTGGTAATTTGATATCTGTCTGGAGCTATTTGTGACTGAAAGATGTATTGATTTAGGAAGACATGGGCTAGCTAGCTCTTCCCGGCTATGGATTTTGGAATTTTCTAGTTGGGCATACCAGGCTCTGGCCTCTCCAGTCAGACTTTTCTGAAATAGTTGCATTCTCAGCTTTTCATCCTCTGCATAGGATCTGAGTTCTCCAATGAACACTTTCAAATGAGTGTAAGGATTTCTCAATTCGTTATATTTTTTAAAATTTGGAGTTTTGAACTTGTCTAGATATTGGGCTCCGAGAAAAATATAGAGGTCTGAGTAGTTAACACTACTATATGCTGCAGTCCCTTTGATTGACCGGATGGTTTCTTCCATTTGCTAGACTTTCTTCTGGATATCACAAGTTTCCTGATCATTCCTGAGATTGGTGATTTTAGGGGTTTTGTTGGTCATATCCTTATTTTGAGGCTCAGGTATCTGAGTATCTTTGTTCTTGTCAGTACCCTGACCGCCACCTTATGTAGATGACTCTAGTTGAGTGGGTATTTGCTTACCCTGAGCACTTTTGCTCTGTTCTTTTAAGAAGATAGCTAATTCAGCAATCTAATTTCTGAGTCCCTCGAATTTTTCCCGAGACACGAAATCTGACCCATGTTGGGTACTTTTTTCCATGTTGATGGATAGGCTTTTTGCCTTCTAGACTTGGATATGGTAATGGGACAAATCTTACCTACAATAAAAGTAGGTATTTTAGTCTTGAAAACCTTACCAGTATGCATGCTGATGTAATGTGTTAGTTTTAGGGGTTTTTAATGTTTTCCTGCAAAACAGATATCAGTTGTTTTGATGATAGGATTTGATATTTGATAATGAATTTGGGAAAGAACGAATATTTATAATATTTAATATTTAAAAGATTTACATAGGACATGTATTGAAAGAGGGAAGGCATGAAGAGACTTCCCTTCGCGTTTAGTTTATCAGAGGCTGACCTATCTTAGGTTACTCTCACGGGCTTTTTGAAATTGGTTCCCAGAACATCGCAATCTACTAGATGGGAAGTTAATCTGATCTTTCAATTGGAGCAGATATGAGTGACGCCTTTCCTGAGCCTCGCTGGATTAGTCTCCTCTTGAGTCTAGTAATGAGCAATCGACAGGATTGCCTCCTAATGGAGGGACCACACAACATACATTCAACGCGTCTCACCGCATGCAAAATGATGACATTGTGCGACTCACTAATATAAAGTGTGGTAAAAGAGACATTCACATCCATTCAATGTAAAGACGTCATTTCACACACACATGCACATAGAAGAGAATTAAAAAGATTGAAATGCGGCTTAAGCCCTTTATTGTCCCCAGCAGAGTCGCTACTTGTCGGTGCCAGAAAAAGATTTTTGGTCTCCCTCTTCCTAATGTTGTCTCTAACCCTTTATGTTTTCTATGTGATTTTTGTTTGATTTGAAGGGTGAGATTTTTAGGAAAAAGACTAACATATAATGTCGAAGATTTGAAAAAATTTAATTTTATTGGTCTGAATTAGACAGAGCCGCCAGTTAATATGAGTTTAAATGGTTGTACCAACCCAACCGAGTTTTGAAAGATTTTTCCAATATGCCCAATTATTGACTCTGTTTAATTGGTCTTTGAAATCGAGAATTCATGGAATTTGGGGGCTTGATTAAGCAGAGGGAAGGTGTTAGACACCCCCCGACTTCCGTGAAACACGGTTATCGCGCTTTTTGATTCTCTAATTTGTGTGTGTGTGTGTGTGTGCATTGAAGTTTATTGGGCCTAAGTGCTTTATTTGAAAGTAGTGTTATGCATCTTTTTCACCTATATTGAAAGGGTTTGACTTGTATAAAAGTTCAATTTTAATACAAGACATATAAAATGATGTTTTGAAAATAAGTTTTCAAACCCTTATGCTCACATAGTAATTGAGGCCTTTAATACTTCTATTTTATTCCGTATTCAGCTTATTCTGATATTAATCTCTAGAAGCGAAGCAGTTTATACAAAATAATATACATATAAGTGTCGGGCTCCTTATGGGCATAAAAGCCATCAAAGTATTCCCGAGCATCACACATAAGATTTTCATTATTATGGGGACCTTAAATCCTGATAACCATTTTAAGGTCCTATATTTACAAGTATAATATTTGCAGGCTGGCTGTACAGCTGAAACAAGTCCATTTTCGAAACCGGATCTAGATCCATTGATTGAATCATCAACCCTTTGTAGTTCTTAGGCTCACAGAATATTATTTTAAAGCTAGAAAGAAAACTATATTTAAATAAATTTTAGTCATTCTAGCTCAACAGTTCTAGTTTCACAAATTTTGAACCGGTTAGAAGTTATATATGACTAGATTTAGATAAATCTAGTCAGCAAACTTTAAATATTGCAGATTTACATCAAATGCATGGTTAAACTGATATTTAATCACAATGATTAACTATACATATATATATAAAACTTATATATAAAAACAATTATATAAAGATTAAACAATATATATTACTAAAATATATATTAAGCAGTAAAAGGCCACAAATTTGTAATCCAGACACTATATTTACTTGTGTATATATATATATATATATATATATATATAACACAAAAAAGAGAGCAAAAGATAGATATTTCAACCCGTAAAACTAACTAATATACATATATATAGTTATATATATGCATAAAAGAGGGGAAAAATGAAAACTTGAAGAAGTCTTACAGTCTTGCACGAGAAAGGCCATCGAACGACTTTTGGCGCCCTTAGACTCGATTTCCACCGATTAAAACTTGATATGTTGTAATAGATATGTACATGAAAGCTTACAAGTGAGGTTTATAGGTTGGAAAGCAAGATTCGAGGGATTTCTGACGAAATCTCTCTCTTTTTCTCTCTTTCACTCTCTTTTCTCTTTCTTTTTATTTTCTTCTTCTTCTTCGACAAGCTGCTGGTAGCTTGTATATAAAGCCCCGGGCTTCCACAATTATACCTACGAATTTCATAGGTACACCTGTGGAAGGGCCCAGTGGTCCCACCTGGTGGGTCCTGTTGTCTCGAAGTACGTGAACTCTGATCAACGCGCAGTCTGCTTGATCCTTCATAACTTGCAATCCAGGAATCCGATGGAGACATGCCATATCTTTCCAGAAAACTCTTTCCGAGAGCTACGTCATGACATGGGATTTAACCTTTTCTAAATCCGGGAAGACGGGTCTATGGCCAAATCTTCAAGTCTTCGTAGTCAGTTCGTTGAGCTGTCTGGCGCAATTTTCACTCGGGAATGCTGTAATGGCTATTTGTAACCCTTTTTGTTGCTGTATTGGGGTTTTTGATGTTGACTTGTCAAAATGACTATTATGTCCTCCTACATGGTTAGTAATAGGAATGCGAAATTTTGAGTGTCTACAATACACATGTATATATTTGGCACACACACACACATACCTATGCATGTGTGTGTATATATATATATATATATATATATATATATATATGATTTTTCTTTTTGTCCATAAAAGATTTAGAAAATCATTTAAAAAGAATATGACTCTCCTTGCCTTAGGAAATGTTACTATATGAATCAATTTCCTTAACACTATATATTAGAATTATCAAGGTCAAAAAATAATTCAATAAGAGTTTGAAAATAAATATTTTGTTCAAGATAAATGAGATAATTAAAATAATTTTAATATTTTAATCATATGGAGATGATTCTACCCATTTGACCTATTTACCTAATTTGTTATCATCAAAATAAAACTATAAGATTCAGAGACATATCAAGCTCATATCACTAATCTAAACAAAAGTATGTCAAACTTAAAGGATATTTTCATTGTTAATGAATTCCTTGACGTATTTTTCGAAGAACTCCCTGGCTTACCCCCATACCATGAAATTCAATTTTTTATTGACCTTCAAGAGTTAAAAGTCCAACTAAAAGAATTGTTAGAAAATGGTTTCATACGTTTGAGCGCATCACCTTGGGGTGCCCCTATTTTATTCATAAAAAAGAAGGATGGAAGTATGAGACTGTGCATTGACTACCGAGAGTTAAATCATGTTACCATCAAAAATAGGTACCCGTTACCTCGAATTGATGACCTGTTTGTCAGTTGTATAGTGCTCAATATTTCAAAGATTGATCTTCGTTCTAGATACCATCAATTAAAGATAAAAGTTGATGATATTTTAAAAACTGCCTTCAGAACTCGGTACGAACATTATGAGTTCTTAGTTATGCTTTTTGGACTAACTAATGCTTCTGCTGCCTTTATGGATATGATGAATCAAATATTAAAAAAGTATGGATCACTTTGGTTGTCTTTATTGATGACATCCTCATCTACTCCAAGAGTTGTAAAGATCATGAATGCCACTTGAGATTGATACCCTAAAAACTTCTGGAGAACAAGTTGTATGCCAAGTTAAAAAATGCGAGTTATGGCTAGGTGAGGTAACATTCCTTGGTCATGTGATCTCTAATCAAGGAAATCGATTGAACCTACGAAGATTGAAGTAATAGTAAATTAGGAACAACCTAAGTTAGTCATTGAAGTATGGAGCTTTCTGGGTTTAGCTGGTTATTATCGGAGATTTGTTGAAGGATTTTCTTGAATTGCCACTCCACTCAATTGACTCTAAAAAGAAAAAAAATTGATTGGAGCCAAGAATGCGATGAGAGCTTTTAAGAATTAAAGAGGAGGCTTGTCTCAGCACTTGTTCTGACAATACCATCATGATCGTGAGAATTTGTCATCTACAGCGATTCTTCAGGAAAAAAGCCTTGGTTGTGTTCTTATGCAATACAAGAAAGTTATAGCCTATGCCTCTCGACAACTCAAGAAATATGAGAAGAATTACTCTACTCATAATCTGGAGTTGGCAGCGGTCGTGTTTGCATTGAAGATCTGGAGACACTACTTGTATGGAGAGAAGGTGGAGATCTATACATACCATAAAAGACTCTAATATTTTTTCACTCAGAAGAAATTATCATGCGACAACGACGTTGGCTGAAGCTATTGAAGGATTGCGACCACACCATCCAGTATCACCCCGAAAAAATGAATGTAGTAGCTGACGCATTAAGCAGACGGTCATATGCGAGTACAAGTGCAATACTGACAACACAAGGCACATTCTATTTGATTTACAAAAGATGGAGACGGTAGTAAAGCCACTAGGGAACAATATGAAGATTGCACATGTACTAGTAGAACCAGCTTTAATTAATAAAATTAAGGCTACTCAAGCTACTGATCTAGTACTGGTGAATATGATGAGAAGGGTACAAGAAGGTGCTATTTCGGAAGAAAAAATTGACAAAGAAGGGATACTTCTAGTCAACTCTCGACTCTGTGTTCCTAACGATCAATAATTAAAATATAAATTTTGAAGGAGGCACATAATGCGCCGTTAGCAATCCACCCTGGGAGTGGCAAAATGTACCGTGACCTTCAACTTATATTTTAGTGGAGAAATATAAAGAGGGAGATCATAGAATTTATCTCAAGGTGTTTATCATGTCAACGTGTCAAGGCAGAACATCAAGTACCTAAGGGTCTGTAAGACCCCAACTTTTTATGAATAAAGATTTAATTTTCTCTAAATGTTATTTTGAATAATAATGTGTGGATTTGATATAATATTATAGTTGTGGGTAATGTTTAAAAATTTTGCAAAGTAAGCAAGTTGTCATAAAATATTCGTTTGGTCGGAGAATATTCGTTTTATCAGGGAATATCCAAATGACAGCGGCATAATCATTAGTGGACCCTAGCGTAATTTCTTGTCGAATTTAGAAAGCGACAGAAATAATCTTTTTATAAAAATAATGGCAAAACTTTTATCATTAACTGTTGAAATACCCGGTGATAAAAGTACAGTAATACGCGTAGTTGCACAGTAGCACATGGTATTGTACAATATCTCTTATTATTGATTCTTACATGAGAAGTCACTCAGTTCATTTAATATTTGCTACAGTAGTTGCTGCATAGTATCTCATATTATTGATTCAATTATTATCACAGTATCATCTGCACAATATTTTATATTATTAAATCAATAATTGAGACTACAAAGTTATTCATATTATTATTTAAATTATTGACAATGTCTAGAAAGTTCTATCGAGGAAAGGGGTTAGGTAATCTAATTGCGCGCCAATAAAGAGAAGTCCTTATCGGAAAGCCCCCTCTTTCCTGAGAATGATATGGTTGTTAATATTGCGAATTATAATATTAATGATGAATAAATGTTAAAAGATTAAAAATATGTTTAGTCAAGTGATTTGTTATAAATAGAGGGGTTTATTTATGAAGTATTTATTATAAATTTGGCTTATTACATGGAACCCCACTTACTCAGTTTTCAAAATCGTCAGTAGAAATTTATCTCAATTTTTGTTTTATATTGCATAGTGATGCATAGTGTTGCATAGTGCTGTATAGTGTTGCATAGTACTGCATAGTGAAATCAAAAATTTTTACAGAAATCGTCCGTGAAAAACTTCATGCTCACCCGTGATTTTTTTTACTGTGCGTCCAAATAGTATCATGCCATTTGATAAGTAGGTTTTATACCTACTTATCCGGTATCTGTTACTTGAATTAGTTGCTCAAACTCATGTTTCTTAGTTACTTTTCATGCATTTTGTGTTCATTTTGTAGATTATATGCTTGGGTATGAAAATGCAAGAAAAAGACGACTATTGGCATGAAGAAGCAAGGGAAATCAATTCGGACATCTTTTGGAATAAAATACGCAAGCAAATGCAAGAAGGGAAGATTGAAGGACTTTTAACACCCAGTTGGATGCATGTTCTTGGCTTGGAACTTAGATTTTATTGTAGATCTGCTTCTTAGCTTTCCGAAACATCTTGAACCATCCCAATTGGAGTTCGGATGCGAGAGTTATGGCCTTTTTATCAACAAAGATCAAAGCTAAGAGTTGTCATGCTTGCCATTTATATAGCATCTACTTCAAGCCCGATTTCCACCTTGATCCAATCCGAATCTGTCAATTCTCAAAGAATAAAAGTTGTAGATCTCGTCGATATCTTCGATTTGATAGGTGGCAGGCCTCGTAACTCTTTGTCGGTTCAAAAGTTATGGTCATTTTACCAGAGGACACTGCAGTAGAAAAAGTATGCCCGCCGGGGCAGGCTTTTACTATACAAAACCCTCGCCGGGGTTGGGGTACAAGCTGTAAAACAGTGCCATAGCCATCCGGGGCGGGTTTTTTGTGAAGTAAACCCCCGCCGGGGCGGGGCTACGGGCCAGGACACATTTTTTATGCGTTTTGGGTCGAATTTTGATACATTTTTTACTCTAAATTGGATTGGGTTTGTTCCTAAGCTAAAATTAAGAGTTTTAACCTATAAATACATGATGGGAGGCATAAAAGAGATGATATATAGATTAGATTAGAGAGGATTCCATTAGATTAGATTAGAGTAGAATAGGAGAAAACACTAGTTCTTATGAGATTTGGAGATTGAAGCAACTTGGAGACCATTGAAGATTCAAAGTAGGAGCAAGGAGGGAGCTTCAAATCTGCAGACAACAGATTCTATCGTCTTATCTTCTTCTATCTCTATCTTTTAATGATTATTCAAGTGTGGATTCTTAGTTTTAATTCAATGAACTAATTCTTTGTTTGAGATTACAATGGATCTTATTGTATAGTTTATTTTAATATGCTTCGCTATTAATTATTATGTCCTATTGTGAGGCTTGTCTACTGTGATTTGGACTTAATTGTTTAATTGATTGGCCATTAATTACCGTGATAATCTATATGAACTCGAGAGATAAAGTATAGGTTTAGATCTGATCATGATAACATGTGTTTGTGAGTGTTTAGGATAGAGATATGCATTTACGCCATATGTAATCTTATAGAGAACTTGTGATTTAAATCCTTTTTAATTATAATTCACATAGAGATATAGTGGATTAGTTAATTAGGGTGTCTTGCTTAATTCTATCATCTGTGGATTTAAGTAAGTATGGGTATTATGCATCGAGAGGTGGTTTTACCTGCTTTAGTGTTCTTGATTAACAATTCAGGATAGAAAATAATTGATGAGAAGTGTGTTAACTTAAATGAAGCAATAAGTGAAGTTATGATCTTAAATATCCGTAATCTGATTTTTAATTAGTGGTAATTAGAATTAGTGTAATTAAATAATTTAATTTAGGCAAAAAGCACTTTTTCATCACTGTGGTTATAGTGTTTTAAGCAATTAGCCACTGTGCTTTTAAAATATTCAATTATCCCACTGTACTTTTTAAAAATGTTCAATCAGCCCATTCCGTCCAATTTCTTGGATGGACGTTAAAAAATTGCACACGTGGCATTGAAAAAAAATATTAAAAAATTATTATTTCCTACGTGGCAACCTAGTCAGCCAAATTCTTAATACTATTGAGCCACTGCACTTTATAATATGTATAATATTAATAAAAATTAATATTATAATATTTATAATATGTATGTTTTATTTTAAAAATAAAAATAAAAAAACTTTTATGTTTTAAAATACTTATAAAATTTTTAAAAATAAATATATTTTATGTTTTATTTTTTTTTCTTTTCTTTACCTAAATATTTATAATATGTTTAATATTAATAAAATTAATATTATAATATTTATAATATGTATGCTTTATTTTATAAATAAAAATAAAAATAATTTTATGTTTTAAAATACTTATAATTTTTTAAAAATAAAAATATTTTTATGTTTTATTTTTTTATTTTTCTTTACCTAAATATTTATAATATGTATAATATTAATAAAATTAATATTATAATATTTATAATATGTATGTTTTATTTTAAAATAAAAATAAAAATACTTTTATGTTTTAAAATACTTATAAATTTTAAAAATAAAAATATTTTTATGTTTTATTTTTTCTTTTTATTTACCTAAATATTTATAATATGTATAATATTAATAAAAATTAATATTATAATATTTATAATATGTATATTTTATTTTAAAATAAAAATAAAAATACTTTTATATTTTAAAATACTTATAAATTTTTTAAAATAAAAAATATTTTTATGTTTTAATTTTTTTTCTTTTCTTTACCTAAATATTTATAAAAGGATTTATCCCAAATCAAAATTTTGTCACTGATTTTTCTAATCATTTTTGGTTCTATTTTATAGAAAGATTTTTCTGACAAAACAATGGCGAGACACGAAGATGGCATGGGATATCTACTTTCGATAATTTGGACCGCTTCTCGGACTTTCTTGCTTTTGATTTTAAGCTCCATTAGGTCTCTTAGAGCTTGAACATCATCCGGGTGAGAAATTAAGAACTCTTCAAGATTTTTTCTTTCACTTCATCCAAAATTGACTCTTGACGGTGGGTGGAGGAGAAATTGAAGTGCGATGAGGGGCTTGATGTTAAATCGGATTAAAAAAAGAGTGCGGTGGCGGTGATAAGCGACAATAAGAGTTGTTACGAGGGAGAGAATGGATATGAGTTGAGGGTTTGGATAAGCGAGGGTTTAGGGATTGATGATGATGATGATGCTTTAACAGTCGATGATAATGATAATGATAATTGATGGTTTGGATAACTAGGGGTTAGTGAAGGAGCGATTCTGAAAGAGAGAGAGGAAAAGGGACGTGAAACTGATGGACGATGATGATTATGATTAAGCATATGCCACGTAATTTATTTATTTTTTCAAAAAAGACACGTAAGAAATTGAAGCTAATTTGTTAATGTCAGTTACGAAAAATGGACGGAATGGCCTGATTGTATATTTTTAAAAAGCACAGTGGGATAATTGAATATTTTAAAAGCACAATGACTAATTGCTTAAAACACTATAACCACAGTGGGGTAAAAGTGCTTTTTGCAATTTAATTTATATAATTTGAAATTCATTCGTTTAAATAAGATTGAGTTGGTTACGGGTTAGTACTTGGTGATTTTTATTAAACAATTCCTCGTGAAAACGATACTCTACTTTCACTTTATTACTTGTTGACCATGTATACTTACATGTTGTGCGTAACTAGATTTTACCCAACAAGTTTTTGGCGCGGTTGCCGGGGAATTAGTTTAATATTTTTTTTCCAATATTAGCTTCAATCAAATTTGTCTTAATTTAAATATTTTGTTTTCTTTTTATTTAATTCTCTCCCTATTTTTCTCTCTTTTTAGGTACCATGGATGGATGCAGTTATCAATGGCCATACACAAATATGACCCCACCAAGGGACACAGGAATTGATGGACTCAATGCAATTTTTGCATTGTTAGCACGGATTGAGACACTTTCAAGGAAGTTTGACGCTTTTGCAAAATAACATCATCAAAGTGTGGCGGTTACTTGTGATTATTGTGCTGGAAATCATCTGAGTCATCAATGCACCGTCAGTTTTGAGCCGGTACCATATAGTGGTGATTACCTCAACAACTATGTTGAGCCTAACTATCACCAAGATTGGGGATATCACCCAGATTTTTCAGGGAGCTACATTTATGATGACCAATATTACGCTCCAAATCCATCATACACACCGGAATTTTCATGTCCACCTCCATTGCCACAAGAAGAAAAGCCAAATTCGAGGGATGTAATATTTAAGGGCATAACAAACCTAGAGGAGAGGAGGATTAGCCAAGAGCTGTCAACCCAAAATTTTAATAATCGGATGGAACAACTCGTCACTACCTCAACCAATGGTCCTCAATACATGGCTTCCGAGACTGAAACAAAAAATTCAAGGCTTGGGGAATTATTGTCCAAGTTCATAGCAAATGAGGAGAAGATGAGTAATCAAGCGAGGTCAATTCAAAATCTTGCAGATCAGATAGAGCAAATGACCAAAGCCGTGAGCAACCTTCTTCCAAACACTTGGCTTTATGACATGGATGATGAAATTGACGGAGAACCCGAACCAAATTTGCGACTGGATGAGACACAAGATATCGAAAGTGTGGAGACAATTGGGGATAATGAAATAGAGGTCGACGAAGATCTAAATGGGTCTCCACCATAGATCAAAGAGTCAGTTAGATTTGCAAAATCATGCCCACTTGGTAGTCATGTCGTCGGCGAAGCTCTTGATGACATAAGAGCGAGTACACTTTTAAATCCATGGTGGGACGAGAAAGAGAAGATAGACAAAGAGCCCATTGTGTGTGACAAGCTTTCATGCCCCAAAGTGATCACATACACAATGGAGAAAACACCTAGCTATGGGACGTTCTTGATTGAGATCATAAGAAATCAGAGCATGCTAGGTGACTTTGATGCATTGGCCATCACAAATGGGAACCTACCAAAAGCTATATTATTTCTGATGGATGGAGGGTTTCTCAATAATTAAAGAGGAATTGGATAACATTGACCAGACAAAGTCAGGCTGAAAGACTGTAATTCAAGCGCTAATTGGGAGGCAACCCAGGAATTTTTATATTTATATGCTTTACTAGTTTATTTAGTAGATATGAATTAATTTGCTTATTAAGTTCTCTTACCAATCCAAGTGTTATTCTAACCCATGTTGTCTCTCTTCATTGCAGGTATTGGAGGTTTAATGGACAGGCAAAAGATTATGAAAAGGTTATTCAAGTCCAATTCAAGTGTGGTGCCCAATTTGTTCCATGTGCCTAAACTATTCTCCAAACTTAGCGGACACGGAGGAGGATTGCTATATTTTTAAGGAAAGTCCTATGCTTTACGTTTTTCTATTTCAGCCATTGAGGACAATGTCTAGTTTAAGTTTGGGGGGCATTTTTAGTGTCGTATCGCATATAGTTAGTTATTTACATTGTAGTTCGTATAGTTACATTTAGTTTTTGCATTCAGTTTCTTGAAATTTTTTTTTGAAAACTTGAAAATTTCAAAAATAGTAGTTAGCTTACTATGTTTATATAGCATTTAGTACATCTTGCATGAGTCCAAATTTGTTTGATATTTCTGATTTGTTTTGTGATGATGAGATTGGAATTGGGTGAACAAGTATAATCTTGACTATTAGAGCTTTGATGTGATTTCTTATTCTGAATTGAGTCTTTTTCTGTTTGAAACTGGTATAATAATGATAGCACAGTAAAAATAACTTGTTGATTGATTGAGTTTAAATTGATACATAATGGGATTCTAAAGGATAATGCTAGTTTGAATGAAAGAATGACAAGAATAAGTAGTGATGACTAAACTTAGACAAGAACCTAAGTTTGGGGGAATATTTGGGGTATATAAGTTATAAAAAAAGAAAAAAAAATTATGAATAAACACCATGGCGTGCTTGTCTAGTTTTGTGGCCTTTGTTACTTGAGTAAGTAAGCCCGAGGGGATTGTCTTTACACCTAGCGCCCTAAGGTCTTAATGTTCTGGGAGTCGTTGGTCGAAAGCTCGTTAAGGTAGCATTGAAAAGCCTAAGGGAATAAGACATTGCATAGCTATGTGTATATAAAAAAAAAGAAAAAAATTGAATAAAACGGGAAATAAGAGCAAAAAGCCCCCGTAGATGAAAAATAAAGCATAAGTATCCCATGTTAACCCTCGATATTGATAATTGTTTGATTTTAGTTGGATCTAGCTTGTTTTTGGATTTCTTGAGTTTACACTGTATGATGCCTTCGAAGAGACTTGTTATGTGTTAAATTTGATTTTATATTAGTTAACATTGTTGTGGAGCACACACGCACTATATTAGTGATAACAGTCTAAGATTTGATGATTGATTGGGAAGTTAATGATTTGTTTTGATATGATGTATTATCATGTTTACTTGATTTCTCCAAGGTCGATTGAATAGAATTGTTTTTGTCATTACTGCTAGATTCGTAGGCATGTAGATTAGTTGCATTGCATAGCATTGTTGTTTTGTGTTTTTGCTTGAGGACAAGCAAATGTTTAAGTTTGGGGGTACTTGATAAGTAGGTTTTATACCTACATATCCGGTATCTGTTACTTAAATTAGTTGCTCAAACTCATGTTTCTTACTTACTTTTCATGCATTTTGTGTTAATTTTGTAGATTATATGCTTGGGGTATGAAAACACAAGAAAAATACGACTATTGGCATGAAGAAGCAAGGGAAAGCAATTCAGACATCTTTTGGACTAAAATACGCAAGTAAATGAAAGAAGGGAAGATTGAAGGACTTTTAACACCAATTTGGATGCATGTTCTTGGCTTGGAACTTGGATTTTATTGTAGATCTACTTCTTAGCTTTCTGAAATATATTGAACCGTCCCAATCGGATTTCGGATGCGAGAGTTATGGCCTTTTTATCAACAAAGATCAAAGCTAAGAGTTGTCATGCTTGCCATTTACATAGCATCTACTTCAAGCCCGATATCCACCTTGATCCTATCCGAATTTGTCAATTCTCAAAGAATAAAAGTTGTAGAGCTCGTGGATATCTTCGATTTGATAGGTGGCATGCCTCGTAACTCTTTCCGGATCAAAAGTTATGGCCATTTTACCAAAGGACACTGTAGCAGACAAAGTATGCCCGCCGGGGCGGGGGTACAAGCTGTAAAATAGTGCCATAGCCAGCCGGGGCGGGCTTTTTGTGAAGGAAACCGCCGCCGGGGCGGGGCTACGGGCCAGAACACGTTTTTTATGCATTTTGGGTTGAATTTTGATACCTTTTTGACTCCAAATTGGATTAGGTTTGTTTCTAAGCTAAAATTAAGACTTGTAACCTATAAATACATGATGGGAGGCATAAAAGAGATGATATATAGATTAGATTAGAGAGGATTCCATTAAATTTGATTAAAGTAGAATAAGAGAAAACACTAGTTCTTATGAGATTTGGAGATTGAAGCAACTTGGAGACCATTGAAGATTCAAAGTAGGAGGAAGGAGGGAGCTTCAAATTTGCAGAAAACAGATTCTATCTTCTTATCTTCTTCTATCTTTATCTTTTAATGATTATTCAAGTGTGGATTCTTAGTTTTAATTCAATGAACTAATTCTTTGTTCGAGATTACAATGGATCTTATTGTGTAGTTTATTTTAATATGCTTCGCTATCAATTATTATGTTCTATTATGAGGATTGTCTACTGTGATTTGGACTTAATTATTTAATTGATTGGCCATCAATTTCTGTGATAATCTATATGAACTCGAGAGATGAAGTATAGGTTTAGATCTTATCATGATAGCATGTGTTTGTGATTTCTGCATAGATGGAATTCATGATTCGTGTTTAGGATAGAGATATGTCTTTACGCCATATGTAATCTTATAGAGAACTTGTGCTTTAAATCCTTTTTAATTGTAATTCACATAGAGATATAGTGAATTAGTTAATTAGGGTGTCTTGCTTAATTCTATCATTTGTGGATTTAAGTAAGTATGAGTATTATGCAACGAGAGGTGGTTTTATCTGCTTTAGTGTTCTCTATTAACAATTCAGGATAAAAAATAATTAATGAGAAGTGTGTTAACTTAAATGAAGCAATAAGTGAAGTTGTGATCTTAAATCTCCGTAATCTAATTTTTAATTAGTGGTAATTAGAATTAGTGTAATTAAATAATTTAATTTATATAATTTGAAATTCATTCATTTTAATAAGATTGAGTTGGTTACGGGTTAGTACTTGGTGATTTTTATTAAACAATTCCTCGTGGGAACGATACTCTACTTTCACTTTATTACTTGTTGACCACGTATACTTGCGTGTTGTGCGTAACTAGATTTTACCCAACACCATTCTCCTATAAATAGGATGCTTAGTTTAGAAATGAAAATCATACCAGAATTAGAGAATTCTTCTTCTGTAATATTGAGCGTATTTCTTTTGAGTTTAAGGAAACTTTGAGTGTAGAAAATAGTGCAAGTTTTCTTCAAGAATATCCCCGCTATACCAGTCAGAATTACTCTCCTTTTAAGGTAAGGGGTATTATTTATTTCATATTCGTAAGAGATTATTTTTCGTATTCGTATGGAATATTATTTTCGTTCAATATTCGTAAGGAATATTATTTTCGTTAAATATTCGTAAAGGATATTATCTTCGTTCAATATTCGTAAGGAATATTATTTTCGTTCAATATTCGTAAGGGATATTATTTTGTTCAATATTCGTAAGAAATAATATTTTCTTCCATACTCTGTAGTATGTAAGTAATATTATTTCGTTTCATATTCCTAAATCTACACTTATATTGATAAGTATTGCTTCTATACTCCTTGAAATTAGTAGAATATCCTTGAAATTTGCGCTTCATCTAGTATCGTTCCACTGAAATATTTTTCTGAACATTCTTGTTAAATTTTAACCTTTTCATGTCGGAGTACTATTCATGGGCACTATTCATACATACGGTACTATTGATACGGTACTATTCATACAGTATTATTCATACATACAGTACTATTCAGGAAGTACCATTCATGGGGTACTATTCACGACAAAAATTAATTTCTTTTCTGTCTAAATTATTTTTGATACATGAATATTATTCTTGAATTTTACTCCACAAAGTTGTTATCATGTTGACAGTTTAGACATTCTTGAACTCTGGATAAATTGAATTATAAATCTTTAAAATTTATCCTTGCTCTCACTTAATTGAATTCTTATATCATTGTCATCATCCTCATACTTAAATTGTGATGAAAGTCATCTTTGGCCCGTAGTGGATAGATGGACTGCTGATTGGTATGATTATAACTAGGAATTATGTGTCGATATAATCAGGACCTGTAATGTTACAAATGATGTGGTAAAAGTCCTCATTGGCCCATAGTGCATTGATGGACAGTTGTTTGGCATGATCATGACTACTGGTGATAATAACGAATATCATTGGCCGGTAGTGCATGTATGGATAATTCGTGGATGTGATAATAACGAATATCCTTGGCCCGTAGTGCATGGATAATTCGTGGATGTGATACTAACGAATATCCTTGGCCCGTAGTGCATGGATAATTCGATGATGTGGGTTATTTATTGAGATGTGTTACAGAGATAAACTATTGATGATAAAACTTTTAAATCATAGAAGATAGTAGGCGTCATGCTCTACTTGACTCTTCTAATGGTTACTTGTTTCGCTGTAGTTTAACTTGTTATCTATTGTATTCTAGCAGTTTTTACACTGTTGAAGGCTAAGAATAATTTATTCTACATTATCTTAGTCATAATATTCTTTACTGGGCTAGTTGAGCTCACCCTTTTCTTTCATTATTCTCTTCAGGAAATGAGAATATAGCTGGGACTAGTCGGAGAATGGAATGATGGTCCAAGATGGTGGCTATAGTAGTCCTCACTATTTTATAAAATAGTGTGATAATAATTATAACGAGGACTCCATTTGAGTTTGTATATTTTCTACGAGACAATATTCGTGTTAAAACTCTCAGCTTACGTTTTGTCGTATTTTACACGACAGTTGATAATTGTATAAATTAAGTTTGTATTTAAATTATGTACCATGTATTTGGCGACTCAGAATGGGTTGTGTATACCTATTTTGGAGGCGTCACAGGGTCCATTGCAACAACTTGAGGTTCTATAATGGAAGTGGGACATATCACAATGGATTTCATGACTGGACTTCCCAAAGTTTCTCAGGGTTTTGACGTAATTTGGGTCATTTTAAACAGATTGACTAAGTCCGCTCATTTTTACCTATATTAGAAATCTATTCACTTAAGCGCCTTGCCAGTATGTACATTAGTGAAATTATGAGACTTCATGGCATGCTAGTATTCATAGTTTCTGATCGGGATCCCAGATTTACTTCATAATTTTGTATCAGTTTGCAAAAAACTGAGCTGCGATTCAGTTCTGCATGCCATCCCTATATAGACGAGCAATCAGAATGGACAATCCAGACTCTTGAAGATCTACTGAGACTTTGCACACTAGATTTCAAGGGAAGTTGGGACAAATACTTACCATTGGTTGATTTCTCCTACAACTACATCTATCAAGCAAGTATAACCATGAGTCCATTCGAGGATTTGTATGGACAAAAGTGTCGCTCTCCAGTATATTGGGACGAGGTAGGAGAAGCAACATTGTTGGGTCCAAAGATGGTACGCATGACTACAAAAAAGATCCAAATAATCCGACAACGAATACAAACAGCACAGTACGACAAAAGAGTTATGTTGATTTTCATCGAAAGAATGAAGAATTCAATATCGGAGAAGCCATGGCGTACAAATTAGCATTACCGCTAAACACGTTTCGCATTCATAATGTTTTTTACATATCCATGCTACGTAAATACGTGAAGGATCCAAATCACATTATTAAATTAGAACCAGACATGCTGGTTGATGATCTAACGTATGAGAAGATACCTGTCAAGATCTTGGATAAGAAAGAACAAATTCTAAGCTCAAAGGTTATATCTCAAGTTAAAGTTCTATGGAGGAATCATAATACAGAGAAAATAACCTGAAAGTTAGAATCGAAAATGAGAGCTAAGTATCCTCACCTTTTCGAAATGTCAGGTACGTACACCAATTTCGAGGATGAAATTTCATAAGGAGGGAAGGTTGTAAGACCCCGACTTTTCTGAAATACAAATTTAATTTTCTTTATGATTATTATTCTAAATAGTAAGGTGTTAAATTGATAAAATGATAAAGTTAATGATGATATGTGCAAATTATAAAAGTATGTCGGGGAATATTTGTTGTGTCGATAAATATTCATTTTATCGAGAATATTAGGTGAAAGTATGACACCGCCGATTGAAGTAATCAATTATTGGTGGGCCCCACAATGAAATATTACCAGATACAAAAAATGAAAGAAATAATATTTTTAATATAAAAAAAAATTGTCAACGGTACTATCACTGTTTAAATACCCAGTGATAAAAGTATAGTAGCACGCGGTATTCTACAATGGTACACGACATTCCACAATATCACATGGTATTACACAATACTTCATATTATTAATTCAATAATCGTTACAGTAACATCAACACATTAGTTTATGTTCGTACATTAATAATTATTATGACACAGTAATTCTGCATAGTATTTTATATTATTAAATCAATAATTGACATGAAACAGTAACTCATATTATTTGATATGATATTCTTAGACCAGTTAGCATTATTGGCAATGTCTAGGAAGTTATGTCAAGAAAATAGGTTATTTGATTGCGCGTCGTGTATTCGGAAGGCCCTCTCTTTCTTGGGAACGACCTAGTTGTCAATACTGTAAGTCTATAATATTAATTGGGATTAATTGTTGGAAGAATGAAAATATGTAAATAATTAATGAATAAAAGGTGTTGATTAAGGATAAGTATAATAAGTAATGTGTGGTGAATATTTGTTCAATTTATAGTATAAATAGAGGGGTGTAGTATAAAGTGTTTGTTGTAGGTTTGACTTATTATTCCATGTACCCACCATTTGTTCTAGGAGGTCCTCCATAATTGTTTTATTATTATAATAATAGTAATAAAATAGAAAACTTTTTATATAAAACAAATGTTTTTTTAATATATATAAAGTTATTTGTTTTATTGGAATATGTTATTATATATATATATATATAGAGAGAGAGAGAGAGGCCGGATCAGGTCCGGACTCCCGGGCCGGACCAAAATTTGGACTTTTTTTTTTTGCTTTTTTTTAAAACAACTAAAATAAATAAATAAATAATTATGGAACTTGAATTTTTACATAATACAGTGTTTTGGGCGTGTTTTTGATACCTATACCAAAAAATATATGTACAGTCTGCCCAAAACATTGTATTATGGAAAACTTTCAGTTCCATAAAATATTAAATTTTTTTTAGTTGTTTTTTAAAAAAAAAGCAAAAAAATAAATAAATTGAGTCGAATTTGATCAGTCAGAGAGTCCGGACTGATCCGTATATATATATATATATATATATATATATATATATATATATATATATATATATATATATATATATATAAAGGTATCTCATTTATTAAAATATAATATTATTAAAAAAAATTCAAACGAACGTTTTCAACATCAACATCGGTGTCTTAGCTAATTAGTTTTGTCAAACGTGGTGTGCTAAACATTTTTTTTATAAAAAGATTACTCAGTTGAGTAATGAAACTCACACCAAAAACACAAAATTCTTTTACTATAACATTGTGTGTATTTCTTTTGAGTATAAGAATATTCTGAGTATTGTAAATAGTCCAAGAAATACTCAAGTTAATTAATCTCCTACATATCATATGATATCTAGCTTTCTACTAAGGTAAGAGATATCATTTTCTTTCATACTCCATATTATAGTAAAACAGTAATATTAGTCATACAATTGTATCATTAAATGATAAAAATTCCTGAAATGATTAAGAATATTCTTAATAGTGTTTCATCTAATATCTTTAACCTGAATCTTCCTATTTTAAATTGGGAATGTTGCATTTTCTCAAATATTATATTCCATCAATAACTCTAAACAATATTTTTGGATATCTTATTAACAAGTTGAACTCTGGATAAATCACTAATACTTATTCTTTATATTATTATTTTGATTATTTTTTTTCATTCATTATATCATTGTTATATATATTAATTATAAAGATGAAGTTGTTGTAAATGTCTTTGGCCTGGGTGCAAAGTCAAGATGATTGTTGAATGTCTTTTGCCTGTGTGGTGAAGATACGTTGTGAAAATTCTCTTTGGCCTAGGTGCAAAGATGAATTGTGGATTGGCATAATCATGATCAGTGGTGTTATAATTGAATATCTTTGGACTGGAGCAAAGATAAATTGTTCGACATGATTATGATCAAGAACTATTGAATGACATGATTATGAACAAGAGCTTGAATTGATATAATTATAATTTTTGGTGTTACAGACCAAGACAGGTGATGAAATTTCTCTTTGAGGAATTGTTTATTAGTATTACAGGGATATAATATAAATTTTGAATTTTTCAATTTGAGAAGATAATAGACATTTTGATCTATTTGACTCCTCTAAAGCTACGATTTAGTGGTGATCTTGACACTCTATAGTTGTCTGGTTAACATTACGATTTCACTCTATGACTGACTGGTTCACTCTACGATTGATCAGTCCACTCTACGATTTCAATCTATGACTGACTTGTTCACTCTACGACTGAGCAGTCTACTTTAAGATTAGTTGGTTCACTCTACGATTTGTGGAGGGAAGTTTCACTCTATTAATTGGAGTTAACTTATGAATATGGGATTGGGTCTGACTTGGAGCATTGAGTGTAACACCCCCAAATTTGGGTATCTTTATGAAAGTAATATGCACTCAAGTCAATCACATTAAATGTGATCAGCATTTACTTTGTAATCTTTGAATTTCCTGTTAACCAGCCTACAGAATAATCGTTATTCAATCCGGCATCAAATACTATCATCGAACTATTATTATAATTTTTTAATTTTTTTATTAATAAAATAATTTTATAATAAAACAAAGCTCTTAATTTGCACGGGATTATTAACTAGTTGAGAACCATAGTCATAACTCCCTACCCGCCCTTCTCATGTTACCAAAACGATACCGTTTTTTAATAAGTCAAACGGTAAAATTTAAAATTAATTTGATTTAAATTTTCATTTTGAAACAAAAAATAATAATATGTAATTATATTTTTGAATAATTTACAATATTTATCATAATACTCAACAAAATAAATTAAATTTATGTCTAATTTTGAATCCAAAAATGCCATAAATTGACATTAAAATCTCAAATTTAAAATCTTTTTGGAAACATATAAAGTAATTAGTAGTCAAATTTTAAAATGATTCAATTTATCATAATGCAAAAAGACAAAACCAGCTCACTATATATAATCACTTAGCTAGATTTAAAGGAGACAATAGTAATTTTGCAACCCTATATCACGAACATAGATCTACTAACCTAAACAAGATGTCCAAATAATAACATACACGCCCAACAGGAAACACAATACATGTGACGAAGGTTCTCTATAAATATCATCTAATATTCCTCTCTTTATACGCCTTTCTACTTCATTTCACTTTATTTCATCTGATGCGAAAGGTATCCATCTCTCTCTAGTGACACTTCATATACATTTTTGTACATCTTTTCATGATCTTTGGTATTATAGTTGCTATATTTAAGTTAATCCATCCCTATATATATATATATATATATATATATATATATATACCATTTGATTGGCATTGCCGAGTATCTTTAATTGCGACATTCTCAATTTTTTAGGCATACATAAAGATATTCACAAGAAGAGGAGCAAGATAGATGTCAATGGCGAATGTGAGTATACTGCTTCTAACTTTCATGTTTTTTTAACATAAGCACATTTTCTTTTTTATACTCGATTAGATTTGAAGAGTAAATTTTGTTTGTTTCTTGCTTTTTAGACAAAACCTAGAAGTTTCTAACGCTATATTGTCTAAGATTGGATTATTTATAAAAAAAACACAAAAAAATCAGAAAAGGGAAAAACACATGACGATAAAATATATAGTTTTAAATGTAACATTTGATTTATTTTTTTGTGATTTTTTAAAAATCTATTTAGATAATATTTTGATCTGTAATTAATTAATGGGACCCCCAAGGTGGGGACTTAAAATTTCCCCCTATATATACGTTTCAAATTGTTGATGGTAAGCCAAAATGTATTTTAATTAATTACCTATTTTGTCTTTCTCCTTTTCACGTACCTAGTGTAAATCTTATTTATTTTAATTCCTTACCGTCTTTATGATTAATTTTATGCAATATAATTTTCTTGCAGCATTTTGACAAATTTTCTTATTTATATATATATATATATATATATATATATATATATATATATAATGTGTAGAATAACGAGATGGGATTTCTAGGAGTCGATCAACCCAACCAAAACCAAGCAAACAACAACGACAAATTCTCCATACAATCCTACTCAGGCTCAGCTTTAGGCTATGGGTCTGGCTCTCTACTGGCTGATCACATGATGCTTTATGATCCTCGGCCAAGTTGGATGGTGCAACCTTACCCTACAGCTTTTGGTATCTATTTGCATTACATTCGATCTTCAAATAATTTGTTTTGTACAAATGTCCTTTTCATGAATTGTGGATTGGCATGATTATGATCGGTGGTGTTATAATTGAATATCTTTGGCCTAGGCAAAGATAAATTGGTCGACATGATTATGATCAAGAAGCATTGAATGACATGATTATGAACACGAGCTTGAATTGATATAAGTATATTTTTTTTGGTGTTACTGAGACCAAGACAAGTGATGAAATTTCTCTTTGAGGAATTGTTTATTAGTATTACAGGGATATAATATAAATTTTGAATTTTTCAATTTGAGAAGATAATAGGCATTATGATCTATTTGACTCTTCTAAAGCTATGATTTAGTAATGATCTTGACACTCTACAGTTGTCTGGTTTACCTTACGATTTCAATCTATGACTGACTGGTTCACTCTACGATTGGCTGATTCACTCTACGATTTTGCTCTATGACTGACTTGTTCACTCTACGACTGAGCAGTCTACTTTAAAATTAGTTGGTTCACTCTACGATTTGTGGAGGGAAGTTTCACTCTATTAATTGGAGTTAACTTATGAATATGGGATTGGGTCTGAGTTGGAACGTTGAGTGTAATGCCCCCAAATTTGGGTATCTTTATGAAAGTAGTATGCACTCAAGCCAATCATATTAGATGTGATCAGCATTTACTTTGTAATCTTTGAATTTCCTGTTAACCAGCCTACAGAATAATCGTTATTCAATCCGGCATCAAATACTATCATCGAACTATTATTATAATTTTTTAATTTTTTTATTAATAAAATAATTTTATAATAAAACAAAGCTCTTAATTTGCACGGGATTATTAACTAGTTGAGAACCATAGTGATAACTCCCTACCCGCCCTTCTCATGTTACCAAAACGATACCGTTTTTTAATAAGTCAAACGGTAAAATTTAAAATTAATTTGATTTAAATTTTCATTTTGAAACAAAAAATAATAATATGTAATTATATTTTTGAATAATTTACAATATTTATCATAATACTCAACAAAATAAATTAAATTTATGTCTAATTTTGAATCCAAAAATGCCACAAATTGACGTTAAAATCTCAAATTTAAAATCTTTTTGGAAACATATAAAGTAATTAATAGTCAAATTTTAAAATGATTCAATTTATCATAATGCAAAAAGACAAAACCAGCTCACTATATATAATCACTTAGCTAGATTTAAAGGAGACAATAGTAATTTTGCAACCCTATATCACGAACATAGATCTACTAACCTAAACAAGATGTCCAAATAATAACATACACGCCCAACAACGGAAACACAATACATGTATGTGAAGGTTCTCTATAAATATCATCTAATATTCCTCTCTTTATATCGCCTTTCTACTTCATTTCACTTTATTTCATCGATGCTAAAGGTATCCATCTCTCTAGTGACACTTCATATACATTTTTGCACATCTTTTCATGATCTTTGGTATTATAGTTGCTATATTTAAGTTAATCCATCCCTCTCTCTCTCTCTCTCTCTATATATATATATATATATATATATATATATATATAGCATTTGATTGGCATTGTCGGGAATCTTTAATTGCGACATTCTCAATTTTTTAGGCAGACATAAAGATATTCACAAGAAGAGGAGCAAGATAGATGTCAATGGCGAATGTGAGTATACTGTTTCTAACTTTCATGTTTTTTTTAACATAAGCACATTTTCTTTTCTATGCTCGATGAGATTTGAAGAGTAAATTTTGTTTGTTTCTTGCTTTTTAGACAAAACCTAGAAGTTTCTAACGCTATATTGTCTAAGATTGGCTTATTTATAAAAAAAACACAAAAAAATCAGAAAGGGAAAAAACACATGACGATAAAATATATAGTTTTAAATGTAACATTTGATTTATTTTTTTGTAATTTTTTTAAAATCTATTTAGATAATATTTTGATCTCTAATTAATTAATGAGACCCCCCAGGTGGGGCCTTAAAATTTCCCCCTTTATATAGGTTTCAAATTGTTGATGGTAAGACAAAATGTATTTTAATTAATTACCTATTTTGTCTTTCTCCTTTTCACGTACCTAGTGTAAATCTTATTTATTTTAATTCCTTACCTTCTTTATGATTAATTTTATGCAATATAATTTTCTTGCAGCATTTTGACAAATTTTCTTATTTACATATGTATATATATATATATATATATATATATATATATATATATATATATATATAATGTGTATATTGTGTAGAATAACGAGATGGGATTTCTAGGAGTCGATTAACCCAACCAAAACCAAGCAAACAACAACGGTAAATTCTCCATACAATCCTACTCAGGCTCAGCTTTAGGCTCTGGGTCTAGCTCTCTATAGGCTGATCACATGATGCTTTATGATCCTCAGCCAAGTTGGATGGTGCAACCTTACCCTACAGTTTTGGTATCTATTTGCATTACATTCGATCTTCAAATAATTTGTTTTTGTACAAATGTCCTTTCATGAATTGTGGATTGGCATGATTATGATCAGTGGTGTTATAATTGAATATCTTTAGCCTAGGGCAAAGATAAATTGGTCGACATGATTATGATCAAGAACTGTTGAATGACATGATTATGAACAAGAGCTTGAATTGATATAAGTATAATTTTTGGTGTTACAGACCAAGACAAGTGATGAAATTTCTCTTTGAGGAATTGTTTATTAGTATTACAGGGATATAATATAAATTTTGAATTTTTCAATTTGAGAAGATAATAGACATTATGATCTATTTGACTCATTTAAAGCTATGATTTAATAATGATCTTGACACTCTACAGTTGTCTGGTTTACCTTACGATTTCAATCTATGACTGACTAGTTCACTCTACGATTGGCTGATTCACTCTACGATTTCGCTCTATGACTGACTTGTTCACTCTACGATTGAGCAGTCTACTTAAGATTAGTTGGTTCACTCAACGATTTGTGGAGGGAAGTTTCACTCTATTAATTGGAGTTAACTTATGAATATGGGATTGGGTCTGACTTGGAACGTTGAGTGTAATGCCCCCAAATTTGGGTATCTTTATGAAAGTAGTATGCACTCAAGCCAATCATATTAGATGCGATCAGCATTTACTTTGTAATCTTTGAATTTCCTGTTAACCAGCCTGCAGAATAATCGCCATTCAATCCGGCATCAAATACTATCATCGAACTATTATTATAATTTTTTAATTTTTTTATTAATACAATAATTTTATAATAAAACAAAGCTCGTAATTTGCACGATATTATTAGCTAGTTGAGAACCATAGTCATAACTCCCTAACCGCCCTTCTCATGTTACCAAAACAAAACCATTTTTTAAGAAGTCAAACGGTAAAATTTAAAATTAATTTGAATTAAATTTTCATTTAGAAACAAAAAATAATAATATGTAATTATATTTTTGAATAATTTACAATATTTATCATAATACTCAACAAAATAAAATAAATTTATGTCTATTTTTGAATCCAAAAATGCCACAAATTGACATTAAAATCTCAAATTTAAAATCTTTTGGAAACATATAAAGTAATTAGTAGTCAAATTTTAAAATAATTCAATTTATCATAATGCAAAAAGACAAAAACAATTTAACTATATATAATCACTTAGCTAGATTTAAAGGAGACAATAGTAATTTTGCTACCCTATATCACTTAACATAGATCTACTAACCTAAACAAGATGTCCAAATAATAACATACACGCATGACAGAAACACAATACATGTGTGAAGGTTCTCTATAAATATCACCTAATATTCCTCTCTTTCTACGCCTTTCTACTTCATTTCACTTTATTTCATCTGATGCGAAAGGTATCCATCTCTCTCTAGTGACACTTCATATACATTTTTGTACATCTTTTCATGATCTTTGGTATTATAGTTGCTATATTTAAGTTAATCCATCCCTATATATATATATATATATATATATATATATATATATAGATACACCATTTGATTGGCATTAAGAGTATCTTTAATCATGACATTCTCAATTTTTTAGGCATACATAAAGATATTCACAAGAAGAGGAGCAAGATAGATGTCAATGGCGAATGTGAGTATACTGCTTCTAACTTTCATGTTTTTTTAACATAAGCACATTTTCTTTTTTATGCTCGATTAGATTTGAAGAGTAAATTTTGTTTGTTTCTTGCTTTTTAGACAAAACCTAGAAGTTTCTAACGCTATATTGTCTAAGATTGTATTATTTATAAAAAAAACACAAAAATCAGAAAAGGGAAAAACACATGACGATAAAATATTTAGTTTTAAATGTAACATTTGATTTATTTTTTTGTAATTTTTTAAAAATCTATTTAGATAATATTTTGATCTCTAATTAATTAATGGGACCCCCCAGGTGGGGCCTTAAAATTTCCCCATATATATAGGTTTCACATTGTTGATGGTAAGCCAAAATGTATTTTAATTAATTACCTATTTTGTCTTTCTCCTTTTCATGTACCTAGGGTAAATCTTATTTATTTTAATTCCTTACCGTCTTTATGATTAATTTTATGCAATATAATTTTCTTGCAGCATTTTGACAAATTTTCTTATATATATATATATATATATATATATATATATATATATATATATATATAATGTGTAGAATAACGAGATGGGATTTCTAGAGTCGATTAACCCAACCAAAACCAAGTAAACAACAACGGCAAATTCTCCATACAATCCTACTCGGGGCTCGACTTTAGGCTCAGGTGCGCTCTCTCTGGTGATCACATGATGCTTTATGATCCTCAGCCAAGTTGGATGGTGAAACCTTACCCTACAGTTTCGGTATCTATTTGCATTACATTCGATCTTCAAATAATTTGTTTTTGTACAAATGTCCTTTCATGAATTGTGGATTGGCATGATTATGATCGGTGGTGTTATAATTGAATATCTTTGGCTAGAGGCAAAGATAAATTGGTCGATATGATTATGATCAAGAAGCTGTTGAATGACATGATTATGAACAAGAGCTTGAATTGATATAATTATAATTTTTGGTGTTACAGACCAAGACAAGTGATGAAATTTCTCTTTGAGGAATTGTTTATTAGTATTACAGGGATATAATATAAATTATGAATTTTTCAATTTGAGAAGATAATAGACATTATGATCTATTTGACTCCTCTAAAGATATGATTTAGTAGTGATCTTGACACTCTACAGTTGTCTGGTTTACCTTACGATTTCACTCTATGACTGACTGGTTCACTCTACGATTGGCTGATTCACTCTACGATTTCATTTCTATGGTGACTTGTTCACTCTCACTTAATGGACAGATCTACTTTAAGATTAGTTGGTTCACTCTACGATTTGTGGAGGGAAGTTTCACTCTATTAATTGGAGTTAACTTATGAATATGGGATTGGGTCTGACTTGGAACGTTGAGTGTAATGCCCCCAAATTTGGGTATCTTTATGAAAGTAGTATGCACTCAAGCCAATGATATTAGATGTGATCAACATTTACTTTGTAATCTTTGAATTTCCTGTTAACCAGCCTACAGAATAATCGCTATTCAATCCGGCATTAAATACTATCATCGAACTATTATTATAATTTTTTAATTTTTTTATTAATACAATAATTTTATAATAAAACAAAGCTCGTAATTTGCACAGGATTATTAACTAGTTGAGAACCATAGTCATAACTCCCTACCCGCCCTTCTCATGTTACCAAAACGATACCGTTTTTTAAGAAGTCAAACGGTAAAATTTAAAATTAATTTGATTTAAATTTTTATTTAGAAACAAAAAATAATAATATGTAATTATATTTTTGAATAATTTACAATATTTATCATAATACTCAACAAAATAAACAAAATTTATGTCTATTTTTTAATCCAAAAATGCCACAAATTGACATTAAAATCTCAAATTTAAAATCTTTTTGGAAACATATAAAGTAATTAGTAGTCAAATTTTAAAATAATTCAATTTATCATAATGCAAAAAGACAAAACCAGCTCACTATATATAGTTACTTAGCTAGATTTAAAGGAGACAATAGTAATTTTGCTACCCTATATCACGAACATAGATCTACTAGCCTAAACAAGATGTCTAAATAATAACATACACACCCAACAGGAAACACAATACATGTGACGAAGGTTCTCTATAAATATCACCTAATATTCCTCTCTTTCTACGCCTTTCTACTTCATTTCACTTTATTTCATCTGATGCGAAAGGTATCCATCTCTCTCTAGTGACACTTCATATACATTTTTGCACATCTTTTCATGATGTTTGGTATTATAGTTGCTATATTTAAGTTAATTCATCTCTCTCTCTCTATATATATATATATAGCATTTGATTGGCATTGCCGAGTATCTTTAATTGCGACATTCTCAATTTTTTAGGCATACATAAAGATATTCACAAGAAGAGGAGCTAGATAGATGTCAATGGCGAATGTGAGTATACTGCTTCTAACTTTCATGTATTTTTAACATAAGCTCATTTTCTTTTTTATGCACGATGAGATTTGAAGAGTAAATTTTGTTTGTTTCTTGCTTTTTAGAAAAAACCTAGAAGTTTCTAACGCTATATTTGCTAAGATAGGCTTATTTATAAAAAAAAACACAAAAAATCAGAAAGGGAAAAAACACATGACGATAAAATGTAACATTTGATTTATTTTTTGTAATTTTTTAAAAAACTATTTAGATAATATTTTGATCTCTAATTAATTGATGGGACCCCAGGTGGGGGCTTAAAATTTCCTCCTATATATAGGTTTCAAATTGATGATGGTAAGCCAAAATGTATATTAATTAATTACCTATTTTGTCTTTCTCCTTTTCACGTACCTAGTTTAAATCTTATTTATTTTAATTCCTTACCGTCTTTATGATTAATTTTATGCAATATAATTTTCTTGCAGCATTTTGACAAATTTTCTTATATATATATATATATATATATATATATATAATGTTTATATTGTGTAGAAAAACGAGATGGGATTTCTAGGAGTCGATCAACCCAACCAAAACCAAGCAAACAACAACGGCAACTTCTCCATACAATCTTACTCAGGCTCAACTTTAGGATTGGTTCTGCTCTCTCACAGTGATCACATGATGCTTTATGATCCTCAGCCAAGTTGGATGGTGCAACCTTACCCTACAGTTTCGGTATCTATTTGCATTACATTCGATCGTCAAATAATTTGTTTTTGTACAAATGTCCTTTCATGAATTGTGGATTGGCATGATTATGATCAGTGGTGTTATAATTGAATATCTTTGGCCTAGGGCAAAGATAAATTGGTCGACATGATTATGATCAAGAACTGTTGAATGACATGATTATGAACAAGAGCTTGAATTGATATAATTATAATTTTTGGTGTTACAAACCAAGATAGGTGATACTAGTTTTTTAAGAAGTCAAAGCGGTGAAATTTAAAATCAATTTGATTTAAATTTTATTTAGAAACAAAAAAAATAATAATATGTAATTATATTTTGAATAATTTACAATATTTATCATAATACTCAACAAAATAAAATAAATTTATGTCTATTTTTGAATCCAAAAATGCCACAAATTGACATTAAAATCTCAAATTTAAAATCTTTTTGGAAACATATAAAGTAATTAGTAGTCAAATTTTAAAATAATTCAATTTATCATAATGCAAAAAGACAAAACCAAATTTCACTATATATAATCACTTAGCTAGATTTAAAGGAGACAATAGTAATTTTGCTACCCTATATCACGAACATAGATCTACTAACCTAAACAAGATGTCCAAATAATAACATACACGCCCAACAGGAAACACAATACATGTGACGAAGGTTCTCTATAAATATCACCTAATATTCCTCTCTTTCTACGCCTTTCTACTTCATTTCACTTTATTTCATCTGATGCGAAAGGTATCCATCTCTCTCTAGTGACACTTCATATACATTTTTGCACATCTTTTCATGATGTTTGGTATTATAGTTGCTATATTTAAGTTAATTCATCTCTCTCTCTCTATATATATATATATAGCATTTGATTGGCATTGCCGAGTATCTTTAATTGCGACATTCTCTATTTTTTAGGCATACATAAAGATATTCACAAGAAGAGGAGCTAGATAGATGTCAATGGCGAATGTGAGTATACTGCTTCTAACTTTCATGTATTTTTAACATAAGCTCATTTTTTTTTATGCACGATGAGATTTGAAGAGTAAATTTTGTTTGTTTCTTGCTTTTTAGAAAAAACCTAGAAGTTTCAAACGCTATATTTGCTAAGATAGGCTTATTTATAAAAAAAAACACAAAAAATCAGAAAGGGAAAAAACACATGACGATAAAATGTAACATTTGATTTATTTTTTGTAATTTTTTAAAAAACTATTTAGATAATATTTTGATCTCTAATTAATTGATGGGACCCCAGGTGGGGGCTTAAAATTTCCTCCTATATATAGGTTTCAAATTGTTGATGGTAAGCCAAAATGTATATTAATTAATTACCTATTTTGTCTTTCTCCTTTTCACGTACCTAGTTTAAATCTTATTTATTTTAATTCCTTACCGTCTTTATGATTAATTTTATGCAATATAATTTTCTTGCAGCATTTTGACAAATTTTCTTATATATATATATATATAATGTTTATATTGTGTAGAAAAACGAGATGGGATTTCTAGGAGTCGATCAACCCAACCAAAACCAAGCAAACAACAACGGCAACTTCTCCATACAATCTTACTCAGGCTCAACTTTAGGATTAAGTCCGGCTCTCTCACAGTGATCACATGATGCTTTATGATCCTCACCAAGTTGGATGGTGCAACCTTACCCTCTGAGCTTTCAGTATCTATTTGCATTACATTCGATCGTCAAATAATTTGTTTTTGTACAAATGTCCTTTCATGAATTGTGGATTGGCATGATTATGATCAGTGGTGTTATAATTGAATATCTTTGGCCTAGGGCAAAGATAAATTGGTCGACATGATTATGATCAAGAACTGTTGAATGACATGATTATGAACAAGAGCTTGAATTGATATAATTATAATTTTTGGTGTTACAAACCAAGATAGGTGATACCGTTTTTTAAGAAGTCAAACGGTGAAATTTAAAATCAATTTGATTTAAATTTTTATTTAGAAACAAAAAAATAATAATATGTAATTATATTTTTGAATAATTTACAATATTTATCATAATACTCAACAAAATAAAATAAATTTATGTCTATTTTTGAATCCAAAAATGCCACAAATTGACATTAAAATCTCAAATTTAAAATCTTTTTGGAAACATATAAAGTAATTAGTAGTCAAATTTTAAAATAATTCAATTTATCATAATGCAAAAAAGACAAAACCAAACTCACTATATATAATCACTTAGCTAGATTTAAAGGAGACAATAGTAATTTTGCTACCCTATATCACTTAACATAGATCTACTAACCTAAACAAGATGTCCAAATAATAACATACACGCCCAACAGGAAACACAATACATGTGACGAAGGTTCTCTATAAATATCACCTAATATTCCTCTCTATCTTCTACGCCTTTCTACTTCATTTCACTTTATTTCATCTGATGCGAAAGGTATCCATCTCTCTCTAGTGACACTTCATATACATTTTTGCACATCTTTTCATGATGTTTGGTATTATAGTTGCTATATTTAAGTTAATTCATCTCTCTCTCTCTATATATATATATATAGCATTTGATTGGCATTGCCGAGTATCTTTAATTGCGACATTCTCTATTTTTTAGGCATACATAAAGATATTCACAAGAAGAGGAGCTAGATAGATGTCAATGGCGAATGTGAGTATACTGCTTCTAACTTTCATGTATTTTTAACATAAGCTCATTTTCTTTTTTATGCACGATGAGATTTGAAGAGTAAATTTTGTTTGTTTCTTGCTTTTTAGAAAAAACCTAGAAGTTTCAAACGCTATATTTGCTAAGATAGGCTTATTTATAAAAAAAAACACAAAAAATCAGAAAGGGAAAAAACACATGACGATAAAATGTAACATTTGATTTATTTTTTGTAATTTTTTAAAAAACTATTTAGATAATATTTTGATCTCTAATTAATTGATGGGACCCCAGGTGGGGGCTTAAAATTTCCTCCTATATATAGGTTTCAAATTGTTGATGGTAAGCCAAAATGTATATTAATTAATTACCTATTTTGTCTTTCTCCTTTTCACGTACCTAGTTTAAATCTTATTTATTTTAATTCCTTTAGTCTTTATGATTAATTTTATGCAATATAATTTTCTTATGACATTTTGACAAATTTTCTTATATATATATATATATATAATGTTTATATTGTGTAGAAAAACGAGATGGGATTTCTAGGAGTCGATCAACCCAACCAAAACCAAGCAAACAACAACGGCAACTTCTCCATACAATCTTACTCAGGCTCAACTTTAGGATTCGGGTCTGGCTCTCTACAGGCTGATCACATGATGCTTTATGATCCTCAGCCAAGTTGGATGGTGCAACCTTACCCTACAGTTTCGGTATCTATTTGCATTACATTCGATCGTCAAATAATTTGTTTTTGTACAAATGTCCTTTCATGAATTGTGGATTGGCATGATTATGATCAGTGGTGTTATAATTGAATATCTTTGGCCTAGGGCAAAGATAAATTGGTCGACATGATTATGATCAAGAACTGTTGAATGACATGATTATGAACAAGAGCTTGAATTGATATAATTATAATTTTTGGTGTTACAAACCAAGATAGGTGATACCGTTTTTTAAGAAGTCAAACGGTGAAATTTAAAATCAATTTGATTTAAATTTTTATTTAGAAACAAAAAAATAATAATATGTAATTATATTTTTGAATAATTTACAATATTTATCATAATACTCAACAAAATAAAATAAATTTTTGTCTATTTTTGAATCTAAAAATGCCACAAATTGACATTAAAATCTCAAATTTAAAATCTTTTTGGAAACATATAAAGTAATTAGTAGTCAAATTTTAAAATAATTCAATTTATCATAATGCAAAAAGACAAAACCAGCTCACTATATATAATCACTTAGCTAGATTTAAAGGAGACAATAGTAATTTTGCTACCCTATATCACGAACATAGATCTACTAACCTAAACAAGATGTCCAAATAATAACATACACGCCCAACAGGAAACACAATACATGTGACGAAGGTTCTCTATAAATATCACCTAATATTCCTCTCTTTCTACGCCTTTCTACTTCATTTCACTTTATTTCATCTGATGCGAAAGGTATCCATCTCTCTCTAGTGACACTTCATATACATTTTTGCACATCTTTTCATGATGTTTGGTATTATAGTTGCTATATTTAAGTTAATTCATCTCTCTTTCTCTCTCTCTATATATATATATATATAGCATTTGATTGGCATTGCCGAGTATCTTTAATTGCGACATTCTCTATTTTTTAGGCATACATAAAGATATTCACAAGAAGAGGAGCTAGATAGATGTCAATGGCGAATGTGAGTATACTGCTTCTAACTTTCATGTATTTTTAACATAAGCTCATTTTCTTTTTTATGCACGATGAGATTTGAAGAGTAAATTTTGTTTGTTTCTTGCTTTTTAGAAAAAACCTAGAAGTTTCAAACGCTATATTTGCTAAGATAGGCTTATTTATAAAAAAAACACAAAAAATCAGAAAGGGAAAAAACACATGACGATAAAATGTAACATTTGATTTATTTTTTGTAATTTTTTAAAAAACTATTTAGATAATATTTTGATCTCTAATTAATTGATGGGACCCCAGGTGGGGGCTTAAAATTTCCTCCTATATATAGGTTTCAAATTGTTGATGGTAAGCCAAAATTTATATTAATTAATTACCTATTTTGTCTTTCTCCTTTTCACGTACCTACTTTAAATCTTATTTATTTTAATTCCTTACCGTCTTTATGATTAATTTTATGCAATATAATTTTCTTGCAGCATTTTGACAAATTTTCTTATGTATATATATAATGTTTATATTGTGTAGAAAAACGAGATGGGATTTCTAGGAGTCGATCAACCCAACCAAAACCAAGCAAACAACAACGGCAACTTCTCCATACAATCCTACTCAGGCTCAACTTTAGGATTCGGGTCTGGCTCTCTACAGGCTGATCACATGATGCTTTATGTTCCTCAGCCAAGTTGGATGGTGCAACCTTACCCTACAGTTTCGGTATCTATTTGCATTACATTCGATCTTCAAATAATTTGTTTTTGTACAAATGTCCTTTCATGAATTGTGGATTGGCATGATTATGATCAGTGGTGTTATAATTGAATATCTTTGGCCTAGGGCAAAGATAAATTGGTCGACATGATTATGATCAAGAACTGTTGAATATATTATAATTTTTGGTGTTACAAACCAAGATAGGTGATACCGTTTTTTAAGAAGTCAAACGGTGAAATTTAAAATCAATTTGATTTAAATTTTTATTTAGAAACAAAAAAATAATAATATGTAATTATATTTTTGAATAATTTACAATATTTATCATAATACTCAACAAAATAAAATAAATTTATGTCTATTTTTGAATCCAAAAATGCCACAAATTGACATTAAAATCTCAAATTTAAAATCTTCCTGGAAACATATTAAGTAATTAGTAGTCAAATTTTAAAATAATTCAATTTATCATAATACAAAAAGACAAAACCAGCTCACTATATATAATCAATTAGCTAGATTTAAAGGAGATAACATTAATTTTTCTACCTTATATCACGAACATAGATCTACTAGCCTAAACAAGATGTCCAAATAATAACATACACGCCCAACAGGAAATACAATACATGTGACGAAGGTTCTCTATAAATATCACATAATATTCATCTCTTTCTACGCCTTTCTACTTCATTTCACTTTATTTCATCTGATGTGAAAGGTATCCATCTCTCTCTAGTGACACTTCATATACATTTTTGTACATCTTTTCATGATCTTTGGTATTATAGTTGCTATATTTAAGTTAATTCATCCCTCTCTCTCTCTCTCTCTCTCTATATATATATATATATATATATAGCATTTGATTGGCATTGCCGAGTATCTTTAATTGCGACATTCTCAATTTTTTAGGCATACATAAAAATATTCACAAGAAGAGGAGCTAGATAGATGTCAATGGCGAATGTGAGTATACTGCTTCTAACTTTCATGTTTTTTTAACATAAGCTCATTTTCTTTTTTATGCTCGATGAGATTTGAAGAGTAAATTTTGTTTGTTTCTTGCTTTTTAGACAAAACCTAGAAGTTTCTAACGCTATATTTGCTAAGATTGGTTTATTTATAAAAAAAACACAAAAAATCAGAAAGGGAAAAAACACATGACGATAAAATATATAGTTTTAAATGTAACATTTGATTTATTTTTTTGAAATTTTTTAAAAATCTATTTAGATAATATTTTGATCTCTAATTAATTGATGGGACCCCCCAGGTGGGGGCTTAAAATTTCCCCCTATATATAGGTTTCAAATTGTAGATGGTAAGCCAAAATGTATTTTAATTAATTACCTATTTTGTCTTTCTCCTTTTCACGTACCTAGTGTAAATCTTATTTATTTTAATTCCTTACCGTCTTTATGATTAATTTTATGCAATATAATTTTCTTGCAGCATTTTGACAAATTTTAATATATATATATATATATATATATGTTAGTTCCCGGAGGCACAATAGTTATCTAGAAGGGGGGGTTGAATAGATATTTAAAAATCTTTTTGTTTTAAACTTGTTAGTTGATAATGATTAAAACTTAGCAGAATTAATATTTGTTTTAATCTCCCTTAAGATATAGTGAAGTTATGAGAGTGAGGCGGTTATAGCAGTTATGGCAGATATAGCAAGAATGTAATAGACACAACAATTTAAGTGGTTCAGAGCACTTAAAGCTCCTAGTCCACTCTTCTACTCCTCGAGTAGGAAATCCACTAAGGATGTCTTTTACACTTTCTGAATCATAAAGATTCCTTCTAGACCAGCAGTCTAGGAACTTCTTAGTTCACTCTTGAACTCTTCAAGTCCAGCAGACTTGGCTCTTCACAGTTCACTTTGAACTCTTCAAGTCCTTTAGACATGGAACTCTTACTTCAGTTGATTGGTAGTTGTTGAGTTCTTGATTGGTGCTACTCAGTTGCTGTTTAAGCACTTATTCGAAAGAACTGAGTAGCTGGGCAAGCTTTTCTTTTTCTCAGATCGTAGAGTTGAGCGTTGAGAGTTCTTGTACGTTTTTGTTCAATACTTGCTTAGTTCTTTCATCTGCTTGATTTGCATATATGTGATCTTGAAAACTATCCACTGGATCCATCCATTGAAGCATTAAATGCGTTTGACATTTCTGTTCTTTGATGGAGACTTTTCTGTACATCTTCTGAATTGCATTCTGGCCCACTGACATAGCAGACTGCTTTCTCACCTAACACCTGAAAAGGTATTTTTCCTCTTACCAATGGTACTTCCCTTAGCTTCTTCAATACGCTTCTTTGTTACATACTAAGGATATCTTTTATGCCTTTGGGACTGGCGAGTACTACAACGTTTAGAACCCATTCCACATTTGTTGGAGTTTGTCTCTACACAAAACATGGGGCTTGATGCTTCTGACACAAGGCAGATGATACTCTACGATTCAGATCATGGTGTCTTGTCGCCTTGGTGCTTGGTCTGATGCTATCAACAGAGAGCACTACGATTTCTCTTAAATACTTGCACACTACGATCTTCGCTTGCTTGAGTTGTAAACTCTACGTTTCCGAGAGCACACTACGATCTCTGAGTTGGCTCGGCAAACGTTGGGACCACTCTACGATTTCTAATAAGTGGGTTTTATACCTACTTATTGGATATCAATTTACGAGAACTATGCCCATCTCAAGTACATTTTAGTATGTTTTTAGTTACATTTCATGATATTTTGCATTACACGTACTGAGAACTCATTTTGGTGAAAAAGTGCAGGAAATGACCTAATTTGGTGGACTTAGAGGGCACGAGGCAAATGGACGCATGAAGCGAGGCACAAGCTGTGGATGCGTGGCATGAGGATCAAAGGAGCAGAAGACTACGCAGGCATGGACAAAGGAATGAGCAGCGGAATAGATCAGTGTAGCAGTAAAAACCAGAACCCAAAAGTGCAGAAGCCGCATGGCCGCGCGGTAGGACAAGCATGGGAACGCGCGCCCGCGCGACCACCCGGCTGGACCAGACAGGGCACACTGCAAGTCGCGTGCCCGCGCAAGAATTACTAAGGGGAAGCGCGCGCTCTAGCGCGACGTTGACTGAAGATGCTGACTTTATTTTATTTGAAGCGTAACGGAGATAGGGATTCAATTAGGGCTTATATATTAGACGTATTTCCATCATGTAAAGGATATTCCACCCCTTGGGGGCTAAAGCTACTATTGTTTTCTTTCTTCTTTGAATAAGTAGATTAGAGTATATTAGAACCCTAGAGTAGATTAGAGTTAAAGATTGAAGCAATTGGAGAGCATAGGAAATTCAGAATTGGAGCAAGAGAGATCAGATTTGCATTCCTAATTTCCTAACTTCTCTTTACTTCTATCTTTATTTCTCAATGTGTAATCTATTGTGGATGATGGATTTTGATTCTATGATGAGCTAAACTCTATTTTGAGATTACAATGGAATCTATTTCTTAGTTTATTTTGATATACTTCATTGTTAACCTTATTGATTGCTATGGGATTGTCTATTAAGATTTATGCTTATTTGCTTAGTTGATTGGCCATCAATTACTGTGATAACTCATATGAACTTGAAAGACGAAGTATGGGTTTAGATTTGATCTTGATAGCTTGTGTTTGTATGTTCTACATGGTGATGGAATGTATGATTCGTGCTTAGGATAGACATATACCGAGGCATCGCTCGTAGTCAATTGAGAATTTGGAATTAAACCTTAATTATTTGTAAATCACATAGACATATAGTGGTTTAGGTAATGTGGGTGTTCATGTGTATTCTATCAATTATGGATTATATGTGATATGGGTATGGTACATTGAAAGATGACTATACTTTACTTTAGTGTTCTCGACTAACAAACCAGTACAATTAGTTTGGTTTAGTATGAAGTGTATGGATTTGAATGAGTCAATAGATGAAATTGTAATCTCAGGTCTTCATTATCTAGTCTCACTCTAGAAATAGTTAGGTCTATTTAATTTCATAGTTTAAATATAAAACATAATATCATTCGTTTAAATAAGACTAAGATGGTTATGGGCTAATGCTTGGTGAACTTTGTTAGTTAATTCTCCGTGGGAACGATACTTTACTTACTCTTTATTACTTGTTGACCACGTATACTTGCGTGTTGTGCATAACTAGAATTTACCCAACAATTTTCGAAGAGGCCCTTCAAGGCAGGCACACTACGATCCTCGAAGCTCTACGTTTCTGCCTTGACTTCTGCAATCTTGATCAAATTGATACACTACAAATTCTTCGAAGCCTATCTATTACATCTCAAGATCAACCTAACAGCTTTGATCTCTCTATCTATACATTCAGTTACAGAATAATACACATCAAGAGCTAACAAATTTGATCTATCACTAAGTCCTTGTACATATATCTCTTGAAGGACTTTACATATAATCATGAGCATTTGCATTTAAACTTCAAATCAAAATATGCACTCTCCCAATAATCTCACCCTATTTGATGTTGACATAACCAAGGAGATTTGTTGTCATGATTATTATATTCTAGATGCATTTGCAGGAAAGTAAACATGACTTAATATTTCAGTGAGCAGCTGAAATTTCTAGAGAATAAGCATGAATTTATTGATGTTTGAGGAATATTACACTTAAGCTTTACATCAATAAGAGTTTAAGTTTCAACTTATCTCTATTTCTTTGATCTCTTTCGTGGAGGATTGGACAGCCCTTCTTTTCCTGCTTGCTTCATCCCACCTGGCTATATCTTCCAGCTCACTTGGGCTTAGCCTTGGATTTTGATCATGCCTATTCATGAATGCAGGATCTCCAGTTAGCATTCTAAGGCCTGTTGGGGTTACATTTGGTGAGCTGGTTGCTGGCCCTAGACTCCTTAATGGCTGAGCCATTAGGACTTCCTGCTGATCAGACCGTTGAGTCTGGTGGCTGGATCGTGGAGTCTGTTGGTGGAACTGCCTTATAGGAGGACTCCTCGAAGATTGAGTTTGGGATTATCCTCTGCCTCTGCCCTAGCCCCCCTTCTCCTTTCCCTTTATTCTCCGCCTTTATGTCAGCATCAAGGGTTCGAATGTCTTCGGATAGTCGAGTCATTCCTTGGACGAGCTCGTTGAGTTGGCTTTGAGTTTGAGCAATGTCCTCTCGATTTTCCTTTATCAGAGCTTCAGATTGAGCATCCCTATTTTTGAGAACAGCTAGAACATTGTCAGTTTGCTGTCCTTAGGTTACGTAGGCTTTTTGAAATTCTGTGACTGCAGTTTTCAAACTTATGATGTTCTCCAACATAAGCTTATTCTGGGCTTCTTGAGCGTTCTGTAATACAAGAACAACCTCTCTTTGTTTATTGGCTATCCAGAAGTGAATATCATCTCTGTCCTTCATGCTTTTAATCATTTCCTTGATGATCTCCCTCAGCTTCTTTGTAAGCTCAGCATTTAGGTTGCTTGGGAGATTGTTTGCAGCAGTAATCATTTTTGTCAATCTGAGATGAATAAGTTTTGAGTAAGCTTCAAAGCTATCATCGATGTCCTTGATCACTTTCTTGGACACTTCATTCAACTCAGCTTTAGTGGGCAGATCTGAGAGTAGTTCACTGAGTTGTGGATTGTTTAAAGGAGGGGATGTTTTCTTGTATTGATATTGCAACGAGTAGAGGGCAAGATCAAGGTTGAAGTATTCATTTGTGGATGAAGAGGGAATATCTGATGGAGGGGCCTGTGTTTGGGTGTCTGGAGTAGGTGGCTCTACGATCTCACTTTGGGACTCTACGATGGGGTTGGAGTCAATGATCGTAGAGATGATGGGAGTTGGGATTAATATGAAGTTTGGTACATTTGGTTCATCAATTACAGAATTTTGGGATTTTGTAACTGGGGATTGACTTGGTGGATTTAGAACCACTTCCAACCAGGTTGGAAATTCATAAAATTGGCTGGAGAAGGACAGTGGGTAGCGATTTACTCTAAAAAGAGTTGGGATAGTTAATACATCATGCACTATTCTTGAGGAGGGATCATTTGTGATGAGCTTCTTGGCAAATTTGAAGGTGCCTGGAAATCCATGAGCTAGCACAGTGATGGCTGGATATTCTTTGAAGCTCCAAAACATGTGGTTCCATGAGTTTAGGATTTGGGCTTGATGAAATGGCATTATAGGTAGGTAAGAGAACATCTGATTGTAGAGATAACTCTTATACCCATCATGGCCCACACCTGTGATCTCAAGGTCATCATCATCTTCTTCTCCCTTTTCTTCACTATCTTCTTTTGGGGATTCCAATGTCTCAATGACTTCATTTTGTTCTTACTCTTGTTCTCCCTTATTTTCTGTAGGAACAACTTCTTCTGTCAAGGGGATATCATGAGGCTCCCCCTCAACATGATCATCCATTTGCAGGACTAATAGCTCCCCCTCAGCTAGAGCATTTTCTATCATAAGAACTTCAGGTATCTCCCCCTCAGCTGGAGCACTGTTCTCTTGGCTTTCTTTGGTCAGTTCCTTTATGGCAGCCATTATCTTGTCTTCCTCCTTGAGCATTCTTTCATTTGCAAGGATGTACTTCTTAACCAGTTTTCGTCTTAGTTTCTTAGGCTTTGCCACAGCCTCTGGGATTTCTTCAGCTCCAGCTCTGTCTTGTTGATCAGTCACATCATCTGGTGTAGCAGCTTCCTTGCTTGGAGTGTTTGGTCTGGCCTCTACGATCGAAGAGACATGTGGCCTCTTGGTTTTGTGACTGATCTTGTTCTTCTTCAACAGCTGTGCTATGGTGGCTCTATCTTCATCTGCCTCAGCCTATTGTTGTTTCCTTCTCAGCAACCTCAGAGCCTCAATATCAGAGGACTCTATAAGGATATCAGTGGTAGACCTTTGAGGTTCTTCTACCATCCTAGCCTTTAGCTTCCTCTTGCCCTTGCTTTTTCTGATAAGGGCAGTGGGTTCTCCCTTGTTGGTTTCTTCTTCTTCTGTAGTCTCTTTGACGACTGACATGTTTCCTGAAATCCCTGATTCCTTTAGATCACCAGTTCTTCCACTGGACTCAGTCATCATGCGTACATACTCAGCAGGATTCCTTTTCCAATTCTCAAAAAGCTGCTGGGTCATTCGTCCGTTTGGACTGATGGACACTCCTTCATAATCCCCAATCATATCACCTAGAGCAGACTGTAGAATGATGCTTATAAATCGCCCGTAGAGCATCTTTGGAGATACCTTTATCTTCTTCGAGTTGAGAATCCATTTTCCTATCCATTCAAACAGTAGAGCTCCATAGTTAAGCTGTATCCCACAGCTTATGGCAGTCATGAGCTTTAGCTGCACCTCATTTACAGAATCGTGCCCAGTGCTTTTGCAACATATACACTTCCCAATAATGTCAGCCAGAAATTCGTACCTCTGAGGAAACTCCTTCTTCTTGTATCCTCTAACAGTGGGGGATTTCTTATGATGCATCTTCTTAAGCCCTACATGGAAATCGATGCCATCTAAAATCCAAAAACCCTCAGATTTGAAGCCTAGGGCTAGGTTGATGTCCTCGGCTTTTAGCTTGATTTCCACGTCCTTGACTCTCATTGTGAGGACTTCATTTTCGTAGACTCCATTTCTGTAAAACTCCTTTATTAACTTTGGGTAGATCCATGTGCTCGTACCTGGAGCGTCTTCGAGACCAACCTTTTTTAACAATGCCAGAATCTTGTGAAATTTTGGTTCAGCAGTTTTGAACTCATCGAAGCATAGAATGTAGCCAGAGATGACGTTGGAGTCTGCCATTTCTATTGTTGAAGAGAGTATGGTTGTTTGAGATTTCTTCTGGGGTTAGGGTTTCTACTTGTAGAGAGAAAGAGAAGAGAGAGATAAGCTTTTTGAACTTCTGATCTCAAAAAGGCGTTTTCAAACTTTGCTTGTAACTTCCCTCTCTTTATTTTGTTTAGTGGGGCAGGTGTCAAAATTTGCTTGGCTCTATGATTCTGACTTAGGAGGATTGTACTGAATTGCCCTTAGCTCATTCTGAGCTAATGTGTCCTTAGGGAGGACTACGATCGTTGAGGTAGCCTTTATGATCGTTGAGTCTGAACTGCATTCGTTGTGTCTAAACCACGATCGTTGAGTCTGTCCAGCAATCGTCGTGTCTGAACTACGATCGTCGAGTCTGTCCGGATCCTTGTGATGAGTTTTGGACTTAGCATTCTTTTAAGGGAACTCAGGAAGGGCCAACCTCTTAGAGTGAATCAAGGGTTAGGTTTGTTCCTGAGGCACTTATCAGAGGGATTGCTCTATTTTGAGCTTTATCATAACTGGATCCTTCTTTATTTTGTTGATGGGGCTCTGCCATCGTTGAGTCTGCATTACTATCGTTGTCTTTTGTCACTTTTGCTCTACGATCGTGGACTTCCTTTGATCATGTCTACGATTTTGAACATAGCCTTTTATATCTGTATGGTTAGCACAGACTAAAGCATATATTTTATGGTTGTAAATTAAGCATGCCTAGCTCACTTATTAACTTGTTAAACCTGGACTCATCTAAAGGTTTTGTAAAGACATCAGCAAGTTGATTTTCAGTAGGGATATATTGTAAAGAAATGGTTTCATTTTGCACATGATCCCTAATGAAGTGATACCTTATTTCTATATGCTTGGTCCTAAAATGAATGACAGGATTATGAGTAATTGCTATTGCACTAGTGTTATCACAGTGAATGGGTATGGATTTGAATTCAAACCCATAGTCAGCTAGCTAATTTTTCATCCATGAGATTTGAGCAATGAATTGCCAAATAAAGAATGTATTCAAACTTCTGCGGTTGAAGTGAATCTTGAGTTTTACTTTTTGCTAAACCAGGATGTCTATTTCCTAGCAATTGACATGTGCCACTTGTACTCTTTCTATCTATTTTGCAGCCTGCAAAATCAGCATCTGTGTATCCTGTTAGTTCAAATGAGGACTCCTTGGGGTACCAAAGTCCCAAATAAGGTGTACCCTTGAGATACCTGAAAATCCTCTTTACGGCAGATAAATGTGATTCTTAAGGATTAGCCTGAAATCTAGCGCATATGCATGTTGCAAACATTATGTCTTGTCTACTGGCAGTTAGATATAAAAGAGAGCCTATCATACCTCTGTATTGAGTTATATCAACACTTTTACCTTTTTCATCTTTATCAAGCTTGGTTGTAGGAGAAATTGGGGTTTTCATGGGAGAGGCTGATTCCATGCCATACTTCTTTAGTAAGTCTTTGATTTACTTGGCTTGGTTTATGAAGATTCCTTCATCAGTCTGCTTTACTTGCAGTCCAAGAAAGAAATTCAGCTCTCCCATCATGCTCATTTCAAACTTGCTCTGCATAAGCTTAGAGAATCTCTTGCATAGCTTTTCGTCAGTAGAACCAAAAATAATATCATCAACATATATTTGAACCAATAAGACTTTGTCTTTATGCTTTCTAAGAAATAATGTGGTATCTACTCTACCTCTAGTGAACCTATTTTCAATAAGGAAGTTAGTCAGTGTTTCATACCATGCTCTAGATGCTTGTTTAAGACCATATAAAGCTTTGTCTAATCTATAAACATAATTAGAAAGAGATGGATTAATGAAACCTAGAGGTTGCTCTACATAGACTTCTTCTTGGAGTTCTCCATTCAGAAATGCACTTTTGACATCCATCTGGAAGACCTTGAACTTCATGTGAGCAGCAAAGGCAAGGAATATTCTGATGGCTTCTAGTCTAGCAACTGGTGCAAATATCTCATCATAATCAATGCCTTCTTCCTCAGAGTAACCCTTGGCCACCAGTCTTTCCTTATTTCTGGTTATTACTCCATCTTCATCCATCTTGTTCCTGAAGACCCACTTGGTTCCAATGACAGGATGACTCTTTGGTCTTGGTACCAATCTCCATACTTTTCTTCTTTCGAATTGGTTGAGTTCTTCCTGCATGGCTTCTATCCAACTGGAGTTTTCCATAACATCCTCTATCTTCTTTGGTTCCACTTGTGATAGGAAGCTTAGATAAAAACATTCATTATGGGTGGCAGCTCTTGTTTTGACTCTTGCACTTGGATCTCCAATGATTAGATCTTGAGTGTGATCTCTAGCCCATCTGTTTCCTGTTGGGACATCTGTCCTGATGCCTTCTTGTCTTAAGTCTTCAAGATCTATTTCTTCTTCTCGGTGTGGAGGTTCGTTGTCTTGCATAGACCTCTCTACGATCTCATTTTCTTGCTCAACGATTTCACTATCTGGAACTACGATCGTAGTGTTGAGCTCGACAACTTCATTCGTAGTGTCTGCACTATCAGTCGTAGTATCTTGAAGCACTATTTTGTCTAAGTCTGTTTCATCAAAGATGTGAATCGAGACTTCAACACTCAGTGTCTTCTTGTTGAAAACTCTGTAGGCCTTACTGTCTGTGGCATATCCAAGAAAGATTCCTTCGTCTGACTTGGGTTGAAATTTTGTCAGGTACTACTTTCCATTGTTGAGAATGTAGCATGCACAGTTGAAAACATGAAAGTAGCTGACACTTGGCTTTCTTCCTTTCCATAGTTCGTGGGGTGTCTTCTTGATCATAGAGTGTATCAGTGATCTATTCTGCATGTAACATGCAGTGTTGAAAGCTTCTGCTCAGAAGTATTCAGGTAGATGGGTTGTTGCTAGTAATGTTCTTCCAGCCTCTATCAAAGTTCTGTTCTTTCTTTCAGCTACTCCATTTTGTTGAGGAGTTCATGGAGCTGAGAAGTTATGACTGATGCCATTGTCTGTGCAGAACTGGTCCATTTCTGAGGAGTCAAATTCTTTTCTACGATCACTCCTTATAGCCTTGATTTTCTCTCATTTCTCATTCATCACAAGCCTGAACATCTTGATCAGTTGGGAACTTGTTTCATCCTTTGAGGTTAGAAAGAATACCCATGTGAACCTGGTGTAGTCGTCGACTATAACTAGTGAGTATCTTTTCCTTCCAAGACTTGTTGTTGGAATTGGTCCAAATAGATCCATGTGGAGCAACTGCAGGGGCTTGTCGATTGAGTTTGCAGTTTTGCTCTTGAATGACCTTCTGGTTTGCTTTCCAAGCTGACAGGCATTGTATGGCCTTTCTTTGACAAAGTTGAACTTGGGTAGGCCTGCAACAATATCTTTTGAAGCCAGTTTGGACATGCTTTTGAAGTTTAAGTGGGACAACCGTCTATGCCATAGCCAGCTCATTTCTTCAGATGCTTTAGCCAGAAAGCATATTGTCTCGTCTGAGCTCAGTTGACCAAGATTCACTGTGTAGACATTTCCTTCTCTTGTCCGGTTAGCTTTACTGTTGAGATGTCTTGGATCTCTCGACTTGACTTTGGTTGTTGAGGAATGTTACTTGATGACCTTTGTCATGAGAGTTGGCTAATGCTTAGAAGGTTGTGTTGGACCTTCCACATATGCCACTTTCTTTGAAAAGACACTGCGCACCATTACCGGTGAGCCATATCCTCTTTTCTTGCTTTGAGCTGTTGTCTCCAAAGATGGTGAGGGACCCTCCTTCTCTATGTAGTTAGGCAGAAGGGCTTTGTTCCCGATCGTGTGTCTTGAGCATCCATTGTCCAAATACCAAAGTTGTTGTGACCAGTGGAGCTTTTTTTCGTCATAATATTAAATCTTCATTTTGGTACCCATATTTGCATGGGTCCTACTTTGTTAGTGCCCTTGGGGGCCCAAATCTGTTTGATCTTGGGTCTCATATGCATTGAATTATAATATCACTTTGCAGCCTTGTGACCAACTTTGTTGCACACAAAACATCTAGTATGATGCCTACCTCTGTGTGTGATAATTCATCCTCCATTTAGACTTGTGTGGTTCTTTAGTCATTCTTCTGTTAAACTTATTTTCCTTTTTCTATGTGTCTTTGGGTTTCATAAATTGTGAGGAGTGTACATTTCCTCTACTGTACCTTCCCAATTGATTCGTAAATTTGGTCTTACTCGACTCTACGATCCCTCGAGGTTGGTGAGTAGTGGATGGGTTACTCTTCTCTTTTATGAAGCCCAGGCCAGCATGAGATCCTTTTCTCCTTGGAGTATGGATTGATTCATTAGAACAGGGTTGGGCTAGTTCTTCCTTCTATAAGGATTTCACAAATGTAATGCCTCTATTAAAACTTGAGGCATTACTAGTGCTAGTTTCCTTTAATTTTTCCATACATGGCTCTGAGGTGGATTCCCCAAAGCCTAAGCCTGTTCTGTAAAATGCACTTCTTTGACTAGAGAGTAGGGAGTCCATGGATGATGAGGATTTGTTCCATGTAGAGATAGTCTTTTCTAGTTCCTCAATTTTAGAGGTTAGACTGGACTCTCTTTGTGCATTGAGCTCATTTGTCTATTTTAAGAGTTCATTCTCAGTCTCAAGCTTTGGAGAGAGAGTTAGTACTTAGATGGGTTGTTTCCAGTTCTTCTTGAACTTTCTTTTTCTCCTCTTAAAGAAGTGAATGGTCTTTGGACAGAACTCTAAACCATGTCATGTATTGATGCAGATCAGATGTTATACCATGCAGTGCAGTTCTTAACTCATCAATATCTACAGTAGGAGAGTTGAAGTCAAATACCTCATCGATACTTACTTCATGTATGTTGGAGTTCTGTTTGTCCTTTGCATGTTTAGCCATCAGGCACAGATTGGCCATTTGAAGATCTTCATCATCTCCAGATTCAGGAGTTGAGTCATTATCTGAATCACTCCACGATCCTCCCATTCTGAGGCCTTGTCTCTCTCTTACGAGGCCTTTTGTTGCCTTTGTATTCCTTCTTTGGATGTGATTTCTTCTTTAGCTCTTCTTTGAGAGGTTTGTTGCGATTAGCAATGAAATGGCGAGCTTCTTTGCGATTGTAGCATAGATCATTCATTTTCTCCCGGTCGCTATATAGTTCTTTGACCTTCTTTAGCTTGCTGGTTTTGCCTTGACGCATGAATCTTCTGAGTCTTTTCACCAGCATTGCAAAGTCCTCGTCATCATCTTCATCATAGTCAGAGTCAATCTCAGTGTTGACCTTGGATGTACTTTCAGTTGCTTTGAGAGCAACACCCTTATCCTTCTTTCTTCCTTCTGATAGGGTTTCAGCTCGTTGAGTCAGCTCCAGTTCGTATGTCAGAATGTTACCATATAGCTGTTGAACTGTCATCTCATGTAGATTCTTTGACTCTCTAATAGCAGTGGTTTTAGCATCCCACCTGCTTGGTAGGGCTCTCATGAACTTTATGATTAGATCTTTGTTTAGATAGATCTTCCCATAGGCTCGTAGAGAGTTGAGCAGAACGTTGAATCTGTCGTAGGTGGCAGTGACATTTTCTCCTTGAACATGAGCAAACATTTCATACTGCTGTGTCAGGAGAGATTGTTTGTTTTCTCTTACTTCTTCTGTTCCTTTGTGCATGATGAGTAGAGCTTTCAAAACCTCCTTTGCTGTTTTGTTGTTGACAACATTTTCGAACAGATCATCTTCTAAGGATTGAAACAAAATGTTCATGGCCTTCTTGTCGAGTTGGACAACTCTCTTCTCGTTGTCAGTCCATTCTTCTTTGACTTTGATTTGTACTCTGTTTGGATCGTCTGTAGTTGATGCAAGCTTTGTTGGAATATAGGGCCCATTTTGAACAGTCTCAAATAGATCTTCATCTATTGAGTCCATGTATGCTTGCATCCTAACTTTCCAGTTTGCAAATTTATCTTTGTTGCACATTGGTGGCTTACTGCCTCCTCCTGTCCTTGATTCTCTTGGTAAGTGTGCCATTGGATCTACTCAAGCTTTGTAGGCTATATAATTGAACCTGCTCTGATACCAATTGTTAGTTCCTGGAGGCACAATAGTTATCTAGAAGGGGGGGGGGTTGAATAGATATTTAAAAATCTTTTCGTTTTAAACTTGTTAGTTAATATTTGTTTTAATCTCCCTTAAGATATAGTGAAGTTATGAGAGTGAGGCAGTTATAGCAGTTATAGTAGATATAACAGTTATAGCAAGAATGTAATAGACACAACAGTTTAAGTGGTTCAGAGAACTTAAAGCTCCTAGTCCACTCTTCTACTCCTCGAGTAGGAAATCCACTAAGGATGTCTTTTACACTTTCTGAATCACAAAGATTCCTTCTAGACCAGTAGTCTAGGAACTTCTTAGTTCTTTCTTGAACTCTTCAAGTCCAGCAGACTTGGCTCTTCACAGTTCACTTTGAACTCTTCAAGTCCTTCAGAGTTGGAACTCTTACTTCAGTTGATTGGTAGTTGTTAAGTTCTTGATTGGTGCTACTCAGTTGTTGTTTAAGAACTTGTTCGAAAGAACAGAGTAGCTGAGCAAGCTTTTCTTTTTCTCAAATCGTAGAGTTGAGCGTTGAGAGTTCTTGTAGGTTTTTGTTCAATACTTGCTTAGTTCTCTCATCTGCTTGATTTGCATATATGTGATCTTGAAAATTATCCGTTGGATCCATCCATTGAAGCATTAAATGCGTTTGACATTTCTGTTCTTTGATGGAGACTTTTCTGCACATCTTCTGAATTGCATTCTGGCCCACTGACATAGCAGACTTCTTTCTCACCTAACACCTGAAAAGGTGTTTTTTCTCTTACTAATGGTACTTTCCTTAGCTTCTTCAATACGCTTCTTTGTTGCATACTAAGGATATTTTATATGCCTTTGGGACTGGTGAGTACTACAACTTTTAGAACCCATTTCACATTTGTTGGAGTTTGTCTCTACACAAAACGCGGGGCTTGATGCTTCTGACACAAAGCAGATGATACTCTACGATTCAGATCGTGGTGTCTTGTCACCTTGGTGCTTGGTCGGAAAACGTTGGGACCACTCTACGATTTTCTGAAGAGGCCCTTCAAGGCAGGCACGTTACGATCCTCGAAGCTCTACGTTTCTGCCTTGACTTCTGCAATCTTGATCAGATTGATACACTACGAATTCTTCGAAGCCTATCTATTACATCTCAAGATCAACCTAACAGCTTTGATCTCTCTATCTATACATTCAGTTACAGAATGATACACATCAAGAGCTAACAAATTTGATCTATCACTAAGCCCTTGTACATATATCTCTTCAAGGACTTTACATATAATCATGAGCATTTGCATTTAAACATCAAATCAAAATATGCACTCTCCCAACAATATATATATATATATATATATATATAATGTTTATATTGTGTAGAACAACGAGATGGGATTTCTAGGATTCGATCAACCCAACCAAAACCAAGCAAACAACAACGGCAACTTCTCCATACAATCCTACTCAGGCTCAGCTTTAGGCTCTAGGTCTGGCTCTCTACAGGCTGATCACATGATGCTTTATGATCCTCAGCCAAGTTGGATGGTGCAACCTTACCCTACAGTTTCGGTATTTATTTGCATTACATTCGATCTTCAAATAATTTGTTTTTGTATAAATGTCCTTTCATGAATTGTGGATTGGCATAATCATGATCAGTGGTGTTATAATTGAATATCTTTGGCCTGGGGCAAAGATAAATTGGTCGACATTATTATGATCAAGAACTGTTGAATGACATGATTATGAACAAGAGCTTGAATTGATATAATTATAATTTTTGGTGTTACAGACCAAGACAGGTGATGAAATTTCTCTTTGAGGAATTGTTTATTAGAATTACAGAGATATAATATAAATTTTGAAATTTTTAATTTGAGAAGATAATAGACATTATGATCTATTTGACTCCTCTAAAGCTACGATTTAGTAGTGATCTTGACACTCTACAGTTGTCTGGTTTACATTACGATTTCACTCTATGGTGTTGGTTCACTCTCTACGATTGATCGATTCACTCTCTACGATTGGCTGATTCACTCTACAATTTCACTCTATGACTGACTTGTTCAATCTACGACTGAGCAGTCTACTTTAAGATTAGTTGGTTCACTCTACGATTTGTAGAGGGAAGTTTCACTCTATTAATTGGAGTTAACTTATGAATATGGGATTGGGTCTGACTTGGAGCATTGAGTGTAATGCCACCAAATTTGGGTATCTTTATGAAAGTAGTGAGCACTCAAGCCAATCACATTAGATGTGATCAGCATTTACTTTGTAATCTTTGAATTTCTTGTTAACCAACCTGCAGAATAATCGCTATTCAATCCGGCATCAAATACTATCATCGAACTATTATTATAATTTTTAAAATTTATTAAATTTTTTATTAATACATTAATTTTATAATAAAACAAAGCTCGTAATTTGCACGGGATTATTAGCTAGTTGAGAACCATAGTCAGAACTCCCTACCCGCCCTTCTCATGTTACCAAAACGATACCATTTTTTAAGAAGTCAAACGGTAAAATTTAAAATTAACTTGATTTAAATTTTCATTTAGAAACCAAAAATAATAATATGTGATTATATTTTTGAATAATTTACAATATTTATCATAATACTCAACAAAATTAAATAAATTTATGTCTATTTTGAATCCAAAATGCCACAAATTGACATTAAAATCTCAAATTTAAAATCTTTTGGAAACATATTAAGTAATTAGTAGTAAATTTTAAAATAATTCAATTTATCATAATGCAAAAGACAAAACCAAATTTCACTATATATAATCACTTAGCTAGATTTAAAGGAGACAATAGTAATTTTGTTACCCTATATCACGAACATAGATCTACTAGCCTAAACATGATGTCCAAATAATAACATACACGCCCAACAGGAAACACAATACATGTGACGAAGGTTCTCTATAAATATCACCTAATTTTCCTCTCTTTCTACGCCTTTCTACTTCATTTCACTATATTTCATCTGATGCGAAAGGTATCCATCTCTCTCTAGTGACAATTCATATACATTTTTGTACATCTTTTCATGATCTTGGGTATTATAGTTGCTATATTTAAGTTAATCCATCCCTCTCTCTCTCTCTCTATATATATATATATATATATATATATAGCATTTGATTGGCATTACCGAGTCTCTTTAATTGCGACATTCTCAATTTTTTAGGCATATATAAAGATATTCACAAGAAGAGGAGCTAGATAGATGTCAATGGCAAATGTGAGTATCACGCTTCTAACTTTCATTTTTTTAACATAAGCTCATTTTCTTTTTTATCGATGAGATTTGAAGAGTAAATTTTGTTTGTTTCTTGCTTTTTAGACAAAACCTAGAAGTTTCTAACGTTATATTTGCTAAGATTGGCTTATTTATAAAAAAACACAAAAAATCAGAAAGGGAAAAAACACATGACGATAAAATATATAGTTTTAAATGTAACATTTGATTTATTTTTTTATAATTTTTTAAAAATCTATTTAGATAATATTTTGATCTCTAATTAATTAATGGGACCCCCCAGGTGGGGATTTAAAATTTCCCCCTATATATAGGTTTCAAATTGTTGATGGTAAGCCAAAATGTATTTTAATTAATTACCTATTTTGTCTTTCTCCTTTTCACGTACCTGGTGTAAATCTTATTTATTTTAATTCCTTACCGTCTTTATGATTAATTTTATGCAATATAATTTTCTTGCAGCAGTTTGACAAATTTTCTTATATATATAATGTTTATATTGTGTAGAACAACGAGATGGGATTTCTAGGAGTCGATCAACCCAACCAAAACCAAGCAAACAACAACGACAACTTCTCCATACAATCCTACTCAGGCTCAGCTTTAGGCTCTGGGTCTGGCTCTCTACAAGCTGATCACATGATGCTTTATGATCCTCAGCCAAGTTGGATGGTGCAACCTTACCCTACAGTTTCGGTATCTATTTCCCTTAATTCGATCTTCAAATAATTTATTTTTGTACAAATGTCCTTTCATGAATTATGGATTGGCATGATCATGATCAGTGGTGTTATAATTGAATATCTTTGGCCTAGGGCAAAGATAAATTGGTCGACATGATTATGATCAAGAACTGTTGATGACGTGATTATGAACAAGAGCTTGAATTGATATAATTATAATTTTTGGTGTTACAGACCAAGACAGGTGATGAAATTTCTCTTTGAGGAATTGTTTATTAGTATTACAGAGATAATAATAGACATTATGATCTATTTGACTCCTCTAAAGCTACGATTTAGTAGTGATCTTGACAGTCTACAGTTGTCTAGTTTACATTACGATTCTGATCTATGGTATTTGGTTCACTCTACGATTGATCAGTCCACTCTACGATTGGCTGATTCACTCTACGATTTCACTCTATGACTGACTTGTTCACTCTACGACTGAGCAGTCTACTTTAAGATTAGTTTGTTCACTCTACGATTTGTAGAGGGAAGTTTCACTCTATTAATTGGAGTTAACTTATGAATATGGGATTGAGTCTGACTTGGAGCATTGAGTGTAACGCCCCCAAATTTGGGTATCTTTATGAAAGTAGTGAGCACTCAAGCCAATCACATTAGATGTGATCAGCATTTACTTTATAATCTTTGAATTTCCTGTTAACCAGCCTGCAGAATAATCGCTATTCAATCCGGCATCAAATACTATCATCGAACTATTATTATAATTTTTAAAATTTATTTAATTTTTTATTAATACATTAATTTTATAATAAAACAAAGCTCGTAATTTGCCTTTGGATTATTAGCTAGTTGAGAACCATAGTCATAACTCCCCTACCCGCCCCTTCTCATGTTACCAAAACGATACTGATTTTTTAAGAAGTCAAAGCAGTAAAATTTAAAATTAATTTGATTTAAATTTTCATTTAGAAACAAAAAATAATAATATGTAATTATATTTTTGAATAATTTACAATATTTATCATAATACTCAACAAAATAAAATAAATTTATGTCTATTTTTGAATCCAAAAATGCCACAAATTGACATTAAAATCTCAAATTTAAAATCTTTTTGGAAACATATTAAGTAATTAGTAGTCAAATTTTAAAATAATTCAATTTATCATAATGCAAAAAGACAAAACTAGCTCACTATATATAATCACTTAGCTAGATTTAAAGGAGACAATAGTAATTTTGTTACCCTATATCACGAACATAGATCTACTAGCCTAAACATGATGTCCAAATAATAACATACACGCCCAACAGGAAACACAATACATGTGACGAAGGTTCTCTATAAATATCACCTAATTTTCCTCTCTTTCTACGCCTTTCTACTTCATTTCACTTTATTTCATCGATGCTGAAAAGGTATCCATCTCTCTCTAGTGACACTTCAGTATACATTTTTGTACATCTTTTCATGATCTTGGGTATTATAGTTGCTATATTTAAGTTAATCCATCCCTCTCTCTCTCTCTCTCTCTCTATATATATATATATATATATATATATATATATATATATATATATATATATATATATATATATAGCATTTGATTGGAATTACCGAGTCTCTTTAATTGCGACATTCTCAATTTTTTAGGCATATATAAAGATATTCACAAGAAGAGGAGCTAGATAGATGTCAATGGCAAATGTGAGTATACTGCTTCTAACTTTCATGTTTTTTTAACATAAGCTCATTTTCTTTTTTATGCTCGATGAGATTTGAAGAGTAAATTTTGTTTGTTTCTTGCTTTTTAGACAAAACCTAGAAGTTTCTAACGCTATATTTGCTAAGATTGGCTTATTTATAAAAAAACACAAAAAATCAGAAAGGGAAAAAACACATGACGATAAAATATATAGTTTTAAATGTAACATTTGATTTATTTTTTTATAATTTTTTAAAAATCTATTTAGATAATATTTTGATCTCTAATTAATTGATGGGACCCCCCAGGTGGGGTGTAAGACCCCAACTTATTATGAATTAAATTAAATTTCCTTTATTTATTATTGTGATTAATAAGGTGTTAATTTGATATAATATTTTGGTTATGGGTGAAATGTGTAAATTTTGCAAAATAAACAAGTGGTTATAAAATATTCTTTATGTCGGGGAATATTCGTTTGGTCGTGGAATATTCTTTACGCTTCGGAGAATATTAAATGCAATGACAGTAGCCTATTTGTGGACCTCATAACAGAATAACTGTCGGATGAAGTAAACGACAAATTTGAGTTTTTATAAATAACGGCGTAATCATTACCGTTAACACTATTGGAATACCCGGTGGGTAAAGTAAAGTAATACGCATTGTTGCACAGTAGCACACGGATTGCACAATATTTTTGAATTTTTGATTCTTACGAAGGAAGGCACTACTCAATAATTTTTACAGTAGTTACTGTTCAATATTTTATTTTATTGATTCAATAATTGATGCGTTGATATTTTTATATTATTGTTGTTTCAATAATTATTATTGCACAGTATTTTTCATTATCAGATCAATAATTCATATTATTTGAATAATATAATTAGTTGTGAAAATCAAAGTAGCAATCAAATTGCAAAAAAATAAGCGGAAGCAAAATAAAATCGATTTTAAAAATTTTTCACAAACCAATTATAATTACGGATCATCCTTTATGCATATTATTAATTAAAGCGAAGAAAAGAAGTTATGGAATCATACCCTTGTAGAATCTGAGCTTCCACAGTATGAGTTCAACTCCTACTTCTCATGATCTCCTTGAATCTCGGGTAGATTCCTTCCTTTGATCGATGTAAGCCACCCAAGTGTATGGCCTCTAGAGGTGATCCACCGAGGAAGAAGAATTTTCAAGAAGAAGGGTGTATTGGCTCAAACCTAGTTTTTCTATCTCTATATAGAAAAAGGCGTACTCTCCAACTATTGGAATTACGTATATTTGATATCGATATAAGACTCCTCTTATAAAGATATCGGGTAACCTATTTAATTAAAATAAGGTATTATTTATTTAATTAAACTCTTTTAATTAAATGGGCTCCCCTAATCTTATTAGGGATAATTAATTAAACTCCTTTAACTAATTTTCCCTCTAATCTATTAGGAATAAATGAGAGTACTTATATTAAATTAATTCCTAAACTCTTTTAGAAATTAAAAAATAATAATTGTAATAATATTAATAAGACTCCTCTTATTAATTTATATTTAATATTTCTAAAATATTAAATAATAAATATTAAGCTATTTAATTTATTCTATCACCATAGATTAAATTAAATATACTTAACTTATATTATTACGATTATGCCATTAACTTCTTAAATAATTATTCTTCTTTTTTTTATGGTGTGACCCTTTAGGTTCTCCATATTAAAGCAGGTTGTGAATAAATCAATTAGAACAATTCTAATCTTATTTAAATAAATAAATTAAACTGATTAATTTATTTAAATAAATAATATTTATTCTACAATAGGGATAAGCCTCCTAGCGATCAGCGACTTTCGAGATAATATAGATTTCAACATTAATCATAAAAGAACCTTTGAGTAAATGAATTCTAAGTACAATTCAATCCTTCCACCATCTGATGTCCCGATTAAATATAAGACATGGAATTCTTTGTCAAGTCTTATTTTATTTAATTATATGTATTTCGATTCCTAAAATGCACAACTCTAATGAATGCAAATTAGAAACTACTTTCTAATTTCATTCCACCTTAACCAAGATTCTGGGTTGTCATTTATCGAATCACATAGGACATTTCTCTTCTTTTACTAGAAGTGGTAGATTCTTTATTGATCATTCATTATCTTCATATATAACTTATTACACCCAAGCATACCCTTTGATATACTCTAAGAGTCTTAAGGAATAAGTCAAAGTGTAATTCATTATATATAAGATACTATGATGATCTCAAGTCTAAGGATCATTTGTACTACTATCACTACAGGAATTCCTATTGACAGACAAGTAAAACTCCATTAGGTATTCCTTAGCGAGTCACGTTCAGTGAACTTATTCTCTAATAAGCACCTACATACTTGCTTTAGTGTCTCCACACAAATGATCATGAGATCAATCATCCTCATCCAATGAGTAAGCAGCGTACGTACCAATCTTTCTGGATTCACTAATCCCCTTTTAGTAATCCATTGATTGGGAACATTTTAGTTTTAAGCTATCTAAGAATTTAGATCTCATTAGCATGATCTCATCATGATTCTAAAAGCATTGCTTAAAACTATGGGTTTATCACATATTATTAAAACAACACCATGTAGATAATAAATGCCTTTAATAAATAATTCTTTTATAATAAATAAATAAGATTGATTACAAAGTATATGCTTTATCATCATACATGATTGGCTTGTATGCATACTACTTTCAATCTCCCACTTGCATTAAAAGCCAATCGTCGTGGTATCTCATACCCATCTTCTCTAAAAGTGACGATCAAGCTATTTTGTTGTGTTAGCGCTTTAGTAAATGGATCTGCAATATTGTCTTGAGAGTCCACACGCTCCAGGGTGGCGTCTCCTCTTTCAATGATCTCTACGATCAAATGAAAAGCGCCATAACACGTGTTTGGATTTACGATGAGACTGGGTTCCTTAGCTTTGCTATAAGCAGACTCGGTGTTGTCACGAGAATAAAGTATTGGTCTGTAATGCTAGGAACCACACCAAGTTTGGTTAATGAACTTCTTCATCAAACGACTTCCTTTGCGACTTCACTTGCGACTATATGTACTGCCTCTACATCTTTGAATGAATCAACAATTGTTTCTTTGTTTGGAACTCTTCAACTCAACTGCGCCACCATTTTAAGGTAAACACATACCCCGAAATGGATTTCTTGTCATCTTGGTCCATTTGAAAACTTGAGTCTGTGAAGCCCTCTAGTTTCAATTCGGACCCAAGTAGACAAGAAATACATCCTTAGTTCTTCTTAAGTACTTTAGGATATTTTTCCTTTGCCTTCGGTGTTCTTCTCTGGATTCGAGTGATATCTGCTTGTTACACTAAGTGCATGGCGACATACGGTCTAGTACATATCATACAGTACATGATAGATCCTATTCTTTGAAGCATAAGGAATCTTACTCATCGGTCTCTCTCTCTCTCGGTGTCTTTGGGGCTGTTTCTTGGAGAGATGTATTCCATGGCTCATCGGCATGAGACCTCTTTTGGAATCTTCCATGCTAAACCTCTTTAGCATCGAGTCGATGTATCGTTCCTTGGGACAAGCCAAGCATCCTTTTAGATCTATCTCTATAGATCTTTATCCCCAAAATATAGGATGCTTTCTCCCAAGTCCTTCATGGAGAAGTGTTTAGATAACTTGATTTTAATTGATTGTAGCATAGGAATATCATTCCCTATCGGTAATATATCATCAACATATAATCTGAGGAATGAAACAGCGCTCCCACTAACCTTCTTTGTACACATGGTTCATCCTCATTTTGATAAAATCAAACTCTTTGATTGTCTCATCAAAGCGGATGTTCCACCTACGAGAAGCTTGCTTGATCCATAAATGGATCGTTGTAGCTTACTGAGACTTGATTTGTTCCAACCTTTGAAACAAATCCCCCTCTGGGTGTGTCATATACACATCCTCCTCAAGTTTCCCATTGAGGAAGGTATTTTTCACGTCCATCTTGCGATTTCGTAGTCATAGTGGTAAGCTGATGATCATAAGCAAAATCCGAATGGACTTGAGCATTACTCTTTGGTGAGAAGGTTTCGTCATAGTCGACTCCTTGTCTTTGTTTGAAACCTTTTGCGACCGATCGGGCCTTATAGGTCTCTACCTGCTGAAATCTGCTCGGTCTTTCTTTTAAAGACCCATTTACACCCAATAGGCTTAATGCCTTGGTGGTGAAACCAAAGTCCATACTTGGTTTTCATACATGGAGTCCATCTCGGATTTCATGGCTTCTTGCCACTTCTCGAGTCTTTACTACTACTCATAGCTTTGTTAAGTAATTCAATGGATCATCATCATCTATGATCGTACCTCATCGTCATCCTCTATGACAAGTCCATACCTATCGGTATCTTTGGTACTCTTCAGATTTCTGAATAGGGTGTAGTGCGGAAGGAATCTCTACTTGGGCGAGGTTCATCCATTTGATGTAGTGTTTGTGGTTCTTGAATTTCTTCAAGATCTATTTTCCTCTCCTTGACCCCTTGAGGATAAACTCCTTTTCAAGAAGGCGGCATGTTTGGCAACAAACACCTTTTATTCGATGGGATTGTAGAAATAATATCCTAAACTTTCTTTAGGATATCCACAAAAATACACTTATCGGATCTTGTCCCAAGCTTATCATTTTGAAACCTTTTCACATATAATTTGGACATCCCCAAATCTTAACATGCTTAAGACTAGGTTTTCCTCCTGTCCACATCTCATATGGAGTCTTAGGGACGGATTTTGAGGGAACCTTATTTAGTAGATATGTAGCCGCTTCTAGGGCATATCCCCAGAATGACACCGGAAGATCGGTAAAACTCATCATGGAACGAACCATGTCCAACAGTGTTCGATTTCTCCTTTCAGATACACCATTCAGTTGTGGCGTCCCTGGTGGAGTCCATTGTGAGATTATACCATTTTCTTTGAGACAATTGAGAAACTCACTGCTTAAGTATTCACCACCTCGATCTGATCGAAGAATCTTAATACTTTTGCCCGTTTGTTTCTCTACTTCACTTCTGAACTCTTTGAACTTTTCAAATGATTCAGATTTGTATTTCATTAAATACACATATCCAAATCTTGAGTGATCATCAGTGAATGTAATAAAATAAGAATACCCTCCTCGTGCATTCGTTGTCATAGGTCCACATACATCCGTGTGTACCAACGCTAACAACTCTGTAACTCTTTCTCCTTTTCCACTAAAAGGAGATTTAGTCATTTTTCCCATGAGACAAGATTCACAAGTTGGATATGATTCATAATCAGATAGCTCTAGGAGCCCATCTTTATACAACTTGGATAATCTTGTTTCATTAATATGACCAAGTCTCTGATTGCCACATATAGGTATAATTAACATCATCTCTTTTCCTTTTCTTAGTTTGTTCAATTTGAAGTATATTTTCATGCAAGTCAAGAATGTAAAGTCCATTTAAGTAAATTACCGACACCATATAAAATTATTATTATTATAAATAGAACAACTATTGTTCTTTATTATAATGTCAAAACCATCCATATCAATCTGAGATATTGAAATAATGTTTCTAATAAGTGACGGAACAAAATAACAATTATTTAAACTAATGGACTTGCCCGTAGGCAGTGCTAAACAATAAGTCCCTACAGCTAATGCAGCAACCTTTGCTCCATTTCCCACTCGTAGGACGACCTCATCCTTGCTTTCGACTTCTCTACTTGACCGGTCCTGCATATTATTACATATGTGAGAACCACAGCCGGTATCCAATACCCAAGTAGAAGATTGACTTTCAGAAAAATTAATTTCAATCATAAACAAACCTTGATTAGGATTTGAAGCTTCTCCAAGCTTCTTCTGCTTTTGTTCTGCAAGATAATCCTTGCAGTTCCTCTTCCAGTGACCCGGCTTGTTGCAATGGAAGCAAATTCCTTTGCTAGCTGGATCAAGTTTCTTTTGATCCTTCACTTTCGCCTTTCCCTTAGCCTTCTTGGATTTCTTCTTTTCAGAAGATACCTTGGGCCTCTTCCTTTTCTTGGAAGAATCATCCACCAGTAAGACATGGTTCTTCTTGGATGGGAAGTGACCTTGGCGATTTTCAACATGTTAAGTAACTTTCGAGCAAGTGACGTCCAACTTATTCATGTGAAAATTCACAACAAATTGTGAGAGAAGGTGTCGGGGTGTATTTGCAAGATCAAATCTTGACTCAACTCCCCATCCATGATGAACCCAAGCTGTCCAAGACGTTCAATCAGATTGATCATCTTTAAGACATGAGTCTCAACGGTAGTGCCCTCGGTCATCCGAGATCGGAAGAGCTCCTTAGATATTTCATATCTAGCGGTCTACTTTTGCTCACCATACAACTCTTGAAGGTGCGGTAGCATAGTAGGAGCATCCATGGTTTTCATCTTGTGTATTTGAAGCTCGTTACTCATGGATCTGAGCATGATGCATTGAGCCACAGATGCATCATCTTGCCCTTTTTTAAAAGTAGCAATCTCTTCCTCGGAGAAATTTGTCTCTGCAACTTTTTGCAGTGCTGAGGTGAATTTAGGACATAAGAAATCTTTTTTTGGTGAGAACAATTCTCAGATTCCTTAACGATCAGTGTAATTCGGTTAAATTCGGTTTGTTAGCATCAAGTATGCTCTGTGATGAAATTAGTGAATGTGACATTTTCAAAATTTTGCATGTAAAAAGATAATATTTTAGCAAACATTCATTTTTAATTAATTACCAAAATAAATTAGGTCTTATTTTATATTGGTATCTCCCACTATTTTCTTCAAACTATATTACCCTCATGAATATAGTTCGGCAATATCTAATTAAAGATTTGCTAGTGAGAATAAGGATCTCATTTCAAATGTATATAGCCTTGTGTGTGCACAACAAACTATATATAAATAAATAGGTAGACAACTCTTGTCAATTACATCATCATATAACTCCTTATATTTTGCCTCTTAAATCATAATGGTTAAGTGTGTGCACATCAGAACTAAAATGATTTAAGTTAAGTCATACTGACATTTCCATATAAGTGAAAGAAAACTACTGACCCTTGTGTGTGCACAACAAAGCGGTAATGTTCAATTCCTTATAAACATCAAATGTAATAAAAACAACATCTCAAATATTTAATACTACGCCTTGTGTGTGCACAACAAACTCATATTAAATATTCAATGCTCTATTTTTTTTATCATGCTTAGAAAAGCGGCGTTCGATATTCAAATATCTTTGAGCGTTACAACTTAATATAATTTCATTGAGGGGTTTGTTATTATTAGTCTCATCTTGTTTTAGCATCTCATATATATATATATATATATATATATATATATATATATATATATAAAATACGCGTCATATTATTAAACATACGAAACATGTTTGCATATATATATATATATATATAATACTAGCATGCACATATAGAATACTATATTCTCTACGGATTGATTATGGACTTTTATTCTAGTTTGGTTCACTAGAGCCACCAAGTGAACAAAAGGTCAAACCCTAGGTGCAAGAATAAACATTTAAATATAACTATTACATTTAAACCCGGGCTCCATTACAAGCGGGTCTTCAAGCGCTCCTTTGCTCCTTGATCTCGGTTCTTGAAAAAAATTCTAACTAATCCTATTACATTAAACTATTTAATTTAAATAGAAACCTTGATCGTGATCGAGGGAAGTACATAAGAGAGAGATAGAATTTACATAAAGAAGAAAACCGAGAAAAGGCGAAGTACATAGACCCCATTTAATAAAACTCATTCATTCAAACATCCAACCAAAATAAATCCAATCACATTTAATTGATAGTCCATAATCAATCTCATTTATTATCATACATATCATCATATGTATCAATAAATAAAATCATTCCATATATATATATAAGTATCATTTAATGGGCAATTTTAAATTGCATGAAATCCAATTTCAAGATTAAAATAAACTCTTTATTTTAATTATAAAATTATTAATATTATATATATATATATATATATAATTATATATATATAGCCGTGCATGTTAACTATATATATATATATATATTTGATCTTTTATCTCTTTGGATTCGCTTTTCTTTAAAATATTTTTCATCATCCTCAATCCTAAATGATAATACAAATGAATATCTTTGGGCTTCGTAGTGCAAAGATGAATGATTATTACTAATGAATATCTTTGGCCAGAAAGTGCAAAGATGAGCAGTGTTGAGATGAACATGACCAATTGGTGATACAAATGAATATCTTTGGGCTGTGAGTGCAAAAATGAATATTTGATTCAAGATGTATATTGATTGATGTTACATGGATAAAATATTGATGATGGACTTTTAAATCTTAGAAGATAGTAGAATTCTTTCTTTACTTGACTCTTCTAATGGATTCTTTGTTTCCATTGCGAGTTGTTGATCTAAAATTTGTTGTCTATTATATTTTATCAGATTCTCCCTGTTGAAGACTAATGATAATTTGTTGTATATTATCTTAGTCATAATATTCTTTACTGGACTAGTTGAGCTCACCCTTTTTGTTCTATTTTTCCCGGGAGGCGAGAATATAGCGGGAACTAGTGGGAGTGTGAGTGATGTTTTCGGTCAGTGGTGTTAGCAGTCCTCACTATTTTATAAAATAGTGTGATAATAATTATAATAAGGACTCCTTTTGAGTTTGTATACTCTCTAGTAGAGAATATTTGTATTCAAACTCACAGTATTGGGTTGTTGTATTTTACACAACAATTGTATTAATGAAGTTGTAGTTGTTTCTGTACCAAGTTTTTGGCGACTCATAATGGGTGATGTATACCTATTTTGGGGGCGTCACAGTTGGTATCAGAGCTTAGGGATATGATCCCTGGCTGAGATGTGAGACAAGAACTAGGAGGGGAGAGACGAGGAATTTCCTTTGCTAGTATGACCTCACTAAGTTTATTTGGTATTTATTTGGTCAGTCAGAGTATAGGGATAATATGTGACTTGTCAATTAACCCTTGTTTTGTGACAGTATTTGAGAATGGCAGCAGAGAACGTTAATAATGGAGTGAATGAGACTGTGGAGACACCTTTGATCACCACCCAGAGGAACGTGCAATAGGAAGACAATATTCCTCCTGTAAACAACACTACCGAACAAATGATGAATGATGGGATGTTTAGAAGCTTTTTGCAGTTCATGCAAAATTAGACGAGGGAGACTCGTGCACAAAATACGGGTGGAAATTCTAGCAATGCGCGGCTGGTCACAACCAAGCAGTTCAAAGAGTTGGGACCACCAGAATTTAAGGGAAAGCCGGATCCGATCATGGCGGAAACGTGGGTCAAGCAAATTACCAAGATATTTGATGTCTTGGGATGCACGGAGGAACAGAAGGTTCCATTCGCCACCTTTATGTTCCGCGGTGAGGAGGATCATTGGTGGGAGTGCGTGAAGCGTACCCGACTGACGACGACTCAACATGTCTTGGGAAACGTTTCAGAAACTATTTAATGACAAGTACTTTCCTGAAAGTATTCGTCATATGAAAGAGATAGAGTTTATTAGACTGGAACAAAACAACATGACGATATCCCAGTACGAGACAAAGTTTGCAGAGTTATCCAGGTTTGCACCTCATTTAATAGAGAATGAGGAACGAATGACGAGAATGTTCCTGAGAGGTCTAAAGCCCGAGATTCAACAATATCTTATCTCTCATAAAAATTTTTTATATTCAGATGTTGTAAACAGGGCATAATTATTAGAGCAAGATAATGAGTATGTTCAACCGAGGGAACACAACCAAGGTAATACCGATGACAGCGGTCATTGGACCAATGAAAACCAACAAGGAGGAAAACATTCGGACAAAAGCGGTAACCACTCTGGTGGAAATCGTGGCCGTGATAATAGAAGGAGCGAGTCAGGAGGAGATTTCAAAAGGAGAAGGTACAACAATGATAACGTGAAGACGTCACCACCAACATCAACTGTTTCTAGGGGAGGAGAACGACCACCGGTCGTATGTTACAAATGCGGGAAAGAGGGACACATCAGCCCAAACTGCCCACAACAGTTCAAGGTATGTTATAATTGTGGAAAGGAAGGTCATATAGCTAAAGATTTTCTTGTTGCGAAACCAAGTTCAATGGGGATAGTGACTCCGAAGGCTGTTCCGGACAAGTCAAAGTCGGTGGTTCCTGGAAGGGCGTTTGTCGTGACTGCCCAAAACGTGAGGAACCCAAACGAGGTGATCACGGGTAAGCTAATCATAAACTCTTGCGAAGTTTATACCTTATTAGATACCGGTTCTACCCATTCTTTTATCTCTCCTACTTGTGCTCAACGTTTAAACTTGACCCCGGAGAAATTAGACTTTGACTTATCTGTTGAAACTCCGTTAGGAGAAACTCTCGTTACATCTACTGTTTATAAATCTGGCTTGATTCAAGTTGGTACCATCACATTACCTGTCGATCTTATTTCGTTGAAAATTCTTGCATTTGATGTGATTTTAGGGATTGATTGGTTAACCACGCATCATGCTAAAATTGATTATTTTCGTAAGGTTGTTAGTTTTCATATTCCTAACCAACCTGTTATGCGAATTCAAACAACTAAACCATTAAAGTCAATCACTGTCATTTCAAGCCATAAAGCTATTCGTTTATTGAAAAACGAATGTCAAGCTTTCTTAGCCCATGTCACGGACTTGAACAAAAACACGTCAAATTTGAATAAAATTTCTGTTGTTAATGAATTTTCTGACGTATTTCCTGAAGAACTTGCCGATCTACCCCCAGAACGTGAAGTTGAATTCTTTATTGACCTTGAACCTGACACAAAGCCCATTTCTAAAACCCCATATCGAATGGCTCCTATTGAACTTCAGGAGTTAAAGGTCCAACTACAGGAGTTGTTGGACATCGGTTTTATTCGTCCTAGTACATCTCCTTGGGGTGCTCCGGTGTTATTCGTAAAGAAGAAAGATGGTAGTATGCGACTTTGTATCGACTATCGGGAATTGAACCATGTCACCATCAGAATATGTATCCACTACCTCGCATTGATGACCTGTTCGACCATTTGCAAGGAGCACAATTCTTTTCAAAGATCGATCTTCGTTCTGGATATCATCAGCTGAAGATTAAAACTGAGGATATTCCAAAGACTGCTTTCAGAACTCTGGTACAGGCATTATGAATTCTTAGTCATGTCATTCGGATTGACTAATACTCCTGCTACTTTCATGGATATGATGAACCGTGTGTTCAAAGAATATTTGGATCAGTTCGTTGTTGTCTTTATTGATGACATCCTCATCTATTCCAAAAGCCGTGAAGATCATGAGCGCCATTTGAAGTTAGTACTGCAAAGGCTTCGGGATAACAAGCTATATGCCAAGCTGAAGAAATGCGAGTTCTGGCTTGAGGAAGTAGCATTCCTTGGGCACGTGGTGTCAAAACATGGAGTATCTGTCGACCTGGCGAAGATTGAAGCCATACAAAGTTGGGAGCAACCGAAGTCGGTGACTGAAGTACGTAGCTTTCTGGGCTTAGCTGGTTATTATCGGAGATTTGTGTAAGGATTTTCTTGAATCGCTACTCCGTTAACTCAACTGACTCGTAAAGATACAAAATTCAGTTGGAGCGAGGATTGTGAGAAGAGTTCAAGAACTCAAGAGAAGACTCATATCGGCACCTGTTCTGACAATACCATCTGGTTCGGATGGATTTGTTATCTCTGATGATGCTTCGTGAAAATGGTTAGGATGTGTTCTCATGCAACATGGGAAAGTCATAGCTTTATGCCTCGCGACAACTCAAAGAATATGAGAGGAATTATCCTACTCATGATTTGGAGTTAGCAAAGTGATCGTTCAGCGTTAAAGATCTGGAGACACTACCTGTATGGGGAGAAAGTGGAGATCTATACAGATTATAAAAGCCTCAAAAAGTTCTTCACCCAAAAGGAACTCAACATGCGGCAACAACATTGGCTCGAGCTGTTGAAAGATTACGATCATGCCATCCAATATCATCCTGGAAAAGCAAACATAGTAGCTAACGCATTGAGTAGAAGACCATATACGGGTACGAGTTCAATGTTGTTAACACAAAGGCCCATTTTGTACGACTTCCAAAGGATAGAGATAAAGATGAAGGCTCCAAGTACCCACGTGATGATATCAAACATACGAGTAGAACCGACTTTAATCGATGAAGTTAAAGCTGCTCAAGCTACGGACATGGAGCTGATGCGTATGAAGAAGAAAGTGCAAGAAGGTGCTATTCCAGAAGCAAGAATCGATGAAGAAGGAATACTTCGAGTCAACTCCAGACTTTGTGTTCCTAACGATTCTGACTTGAAACATAGAATCATGATGGATGCACACAACACACCGTTTGCAATCCATCCTGGGAGTACCAAAATGTATCATGATCTTCGACATACATTTTGGTGGAGCAATATGAAAAGAGAGATCGCGGAGTTTATCTCGAGGTGTTTAACTTGTCAACGTGTAAAAGCGGAGCATCAAATGCCAAAGGGTCCATTACAACCACTTGAGATTCTGAAATGGAAGTGGGAACACATTACTATGGATTTCGTTACGGGTCTTCCTAAGGTTTCTCAAGGTATAGATGCGATTTGGGTTATTGTCGATAGATTAACTAAGTCTACTCATTTCTTGCCTATACGGGAGACTTATTCCCTTGAACGTATTGCTAGTATGTACGTGAACGAGATTGTGAGATTCCATGGCATGCCAGTATCAATAGTTTTGGATCGTGACCAAAGATTTACTTCACGATTTTGGGTTAGCTTGCAGAAAGCTATGGGCACAGATTTACGATTCAGTTCGGCATACCATCCTCAAACGGACGGACAATCAGAGAGGACTATTCAAACTCTTGAAGATCTATTAAGACTCTGTGTCCTAGATTTCAAAGGGAGTTGGGATAAGTACCTACCATTGGTGGAATTCTCCTACAACAACAGTTTTCAGGCGAGCATAGGTGTGGCTCCATTTGAGGCATTGTATGGAAGAAAATGTCGTTCTCCAGTATGCTGGGACGAGGTGGGTGAAGCAACATTGTTGGGACCAGAGTTGGTACACATGACTACAGAGAATATCTAAACGATTCAACAACGTATACAAATGGCACAGGATCGACAAAAGAGTTATGCGGATCTTCATCGGAAAGACGTGGAATTTAATATTGGGGATCATGTATTGTTACGTGTTGCACCATGGAAGGGAGTTACAAGATTTGGGAAGAGAGGAAAGCTCAATCCAAGATTTGTTGGTCCATTTGAGATTCTTGACTGAATAGGAAATGTGGCCTATAGACTCGCATTACCTCCAAGTATGTCTCGTGTTCATAATGTTTTTCACATATCTATGCTTCGTAAATATGTTAAAGACCCGAACCACATTATTGAGTTAGAACCGAACGAGATAGCTGAAGATTTAACTTACGAGGAGGTACCTGTTAAGATCTTGAATAGGAAAGAGCATGTCCTCCGTACGAAGGTTATACCACAAGTTAAGGTTTTGTGGAGAAACCATGTTATTGAAAAAATGACTTGGGAGTTGGAATCAAAAATGAAAGCGAGGTATCCTCACCTTTTCGAAACACCAGGTACGTACGTCAATTTCGAGGACGAAATTTCATAAGGAGGGGAGGTTGTAAGACCCCAACTTATTATGAATAAAATCAAATTTCCTTTATTTATTATTGTGATTAATAAGGTGTTAATTTGATATAATATTCTGGTTATGGGTGAAATGTGCAAATTTTGAAAAATAAACAAGTGGTTATAAAATATTCTTTTTGTCGGGGAATATTCGTTTGGTCGTGGAATATTCTTTCTGTCAGGGAATATTCGTACGACGGCGCAGCTATTTGTGGGCCCCATAACAAAATAACTGTCGGATGAAGAAAACGATAAATTTGAGTTTTTATAAATAATGGCGTAATCGTTACCGTTAACACTATTGGAATACCCGGTGGGTAAAGTAAAGTAATACGCGTTGTTGCACAGTAGCACACGGATTGCACAATATTTTTGAATTTTTGATTCTTACGAAGGAAGGCACTACTCAATAATTGTTACAGTAGTTACTGTTCAATATTTTATTTTATTGATTCAATAATTGATGCGTTGATATTTTTATATTATTGTTGTTTCAATAATTGTTACTGCACAGTATTTCCAATTATCAGATCAATAATTCATATTATTTGAATAATATTATTAGATAACATTATTGGCAATGTCTAGAAAGTTCTGTCAAGGAGAGGTTTGGTCACCTAATTGCGCGCCAGTAAGGAGAAATCCTTATCGGAAAGCCCCCTCTTTCCTGGGAACGACCTGATTGTCATAAATGTGATTCTGTAATATTATTTGTGAATAATTAATTATTGATTCATATGATAAGGAAATATTTATTTTATGTGGATATAAATGTTGGATATATTTATTGTGGTTAAAAATGAAGAAGTTAATGTTGAGGTGTTTTATTAGTATTTTTGTCGGAATGGAGGTATTAAAAATCAATCAGAGTTTTTGAGATATATTGCGGGGCTTATAATTTTTAATCCGACCGTTGGATCGTGGTAGTTTTTGGATATGTTATACATATATAAGTTGAGTATATGTCCACAAATTTTGAACCGTTAAAAATGAACGTATGATTTGTTATGAATTTTACGAGATGACTGGTTCAGAAATTGTTGAACTTGCGGAATTTGTCATTTTGGTGGAAAATTCTAGAATTGGTGGGCCCCACTTTTGGTTGGTGAAAATGTGCTGAGATTTTTATTCAAATGTGGTGGGTGAGAATAGTGTGAGTAAAGCAATCGAGTTCTTGAGTTAAGTCCGCCTTGACGTCTTAACATTTTCCTATAAATAGAGGGTGGCTAAGTTAGAATTAAAAATCACACCGAAACAACAAGTTTTCTCTCTTCTCTCTCTAGATTATTGAGTGTATTTTGTGAGTATTTAGATACTTTGTGAGTTTCTATTCATCACTGCAAGTTTCCTTCAACCTTATACCGATATTAGATCAATACGATATTTTGAGGTAAGGGATGTTATTTTCTTCAGTAAATGATATTATTTCTTCAATATCATTATCTTAGAAATATTGGTATGAACTTTTATCAAATTTGGAACTTTTTTGTGTGGGGTTACTATTCACGTATACTTGGTCTTATTCACGATAAAGACTATTCATTAATAATAAGACTATTCTTTGAAAAATAAAATTTTCTTCTTTTTGTTCAAGTTATTTATTATGGTTACTATCTTTGATTGTATCCATGTTTTGATCATTATTTTTGAATTCTGCTTCAAAATTGGTTATTTCAGAATATTATTGAACTTATATAAATTGTAATACGAATCCTTAGTATTTGATCTTTTATCTCACTGGATTCGTTTTCTTTAAAATATTTTTCATCATCCTCAATCCTAAATGATAATACAAATGAATATCTTTGGCCCTGTAGTAAAAGATGAATGATTACCTAATGAATATCTTTGACCAGTAGTGCAAAGATGAAGCAGTGTTGAGATGAACATAACCAATGATGATATACATGAATATCTTTATTCTGTAATGCAAAGATGAATATTTGATTCAAGATGTATATTGATTGATGTTACATGGATAAAATATTGATGATGACCTTTTAAATCTTAGAAGATAGTAGAATTCTTTCTCTACTTGACTCTTCTAATGGATTTTTGTTTCCGCTGCAGTTGTTGATCTAAAACTTGTTGTCTATTATATTTTATCAGATTCTCCCTGTTGAAGACTAATGATAATTTGTTGTATATTATCTTAGTCATAATATTCTTTACTGGACTAGTTGAGCTCACCCTTTTTGTTCCATTTTTCCCAGGAGGCGAGAATATAGCGGGAACTAGTCGGGGTGCGGAGTGATGTTTTCAGTCAGTGGTGTTAGCAGTCCTCACTATTTTATAAAATAGTGTGATAATAATTATAATAAGGACTCCTTTTGAGTTTGTATACTCTCTAGTAGAGAATATTTGTATTCAAACTCACAGTATTGGGTTGTTGTATTTTACACAACAATTGTATTAATGAAGTTGTAGTTGTTTCTGTACCAAGTTTTTGGCGACTCATAATGGGTGATGTATACCTATTTTGGGGGCGTCACAGTTGGTATCAGAGCTTAGGGATATGATCCCCTGGTGAGATGTGAGACAAGAACTAGGGGGAGAGGCGGAAATTTCCTTTGCTAGTATGACCTCACTAAGTTTATTTGGTATTTATTTGGTCACGAGAGTATAGGGATAATATGTGACTTGTCAATTAACCCTTAATTTGTGGCGAGATTTGAGAATGGCGCAGAGAACGTTAATAATGGAGTGAATGAGACTGTGGAGACACCTCTGATCACCACCCAGGGGAACGTGCAATAGGAAGACAATATTCCTCCTGTAAACAACACTACCGAACAAATGATGAATGATGGGATGTTTAGAAGCTTTTTGCAGTTCATGCAAAATTAGACGAGGGAGACTCGTGCACAAAATACGGGTGAAAATGCTAGCAATGCGCGACTGGTCACAGCCAAGCAGTTTAAAGAGTTGGGACCACCAGAATTTAAGGGAAAGCCGGATCCGATCATGGCGGAAACATGGGTCAAGCAAATTACCAAGATATTCGATGTCTTGGGATGCACTTGAGGAACGAAGGTTCCATTCGCCACCATTATGTTCGCGGTGAGGCGGACTCTTGGTGGGAGTCTGTGAAGCGCACTCACACTTAACGACTCAACATGTCTTGGGAAACGTTTCAGAATCTGTTTAATGACAAGTACTTTCCTGAAAGTATTCGTCATATGAAAGAGGTAGAGTTTATTAGACTGGAAGAAAACAACATGATGGTATCCCAGTACGAGGCGAAGTTTGCAGAGTTATCCAGGTTTGCACCTCATTTAGTAGAGAATGAGGAACGAATGACGAGGATGTTCCTGAGAGGTCTAAAGCCCGAGATTCAACAATTCTCAGATTCCTTAACCAGTCCGTGTAGTTCGGTCCGGTCAGTTTGTTAGCATCAAGTATGCTACGCAGTGAAATTAGTGAATGTGACATTTTCAAAATTCTGCATGTAAAAAGACAATATTTTAGCAAACATTCATTTAATTAATTACCAAAATAAATTAGGTCTTATTTTATATTGGTATCTCCCACTATTTTCTTCAAACTATATTACCCTCATGAATATAGTTCGGCAATATCTAATTAAAGATTTGCTAGTGAGAATAAGAATCCCATTTCAAATGTATATAGCCTTGTGTGTGCACAACAAACTATATATAAATAAATAAGTAGACAACTCTTTGTCAATTACATCATCATGTAACTCCTTATATTTTGCCTCTTAAATCATAATGGTCAGTGTGTGCACATCAGAACTAAAATGGTTTAAGTTAAGTCATACCAAGATTTCCATATAAGTGAAGAGAGAAAACTACGTTCTTTTGTGTGCACAACAAAGCGGTAATGTTCAATTCCTTATAAACATCAAATGTAATAAAAACAACATCTCAAATATTTAATACTCGCCTTGTGTGTGCACAACAAACTCATATTAAATATTCAATGCTCTATTATTTTTATCATGCTAGAAGGCGACGTTCGATATTCCAAATATCTTTGAACGTTACAACTTAATATAATTTCATTGAGGAGTTTGTTATTATTAGTCTCATCTTGTTAAGCGCGCATGCAAAATATATATATAAAATACGCGTCATATTATTAAACATGCGAAACATGTTTGCATAATATATAATATATAATACTAGCATGCACATATAGAATACTATATTCTATTCGGATTGATTATGGACTTTTATTCTAGTTTGGTTCACTAGAGCCACCAAGTGAACCAAAAGGTCAAACCCTAGGGTGCAAGAATAAACATTTAAATATAACTATTACATTTAAACTCAGACTCTATTACAAACGGGTCTTCAAGCACTCATTGCTCTTTGATCTTCGGTTCTTCAAAAAATTCTAACTAATCCTATACAATTAAACTATTTAATTTAAATAGAAATCTTGATCAGCAGTCAAGGAGAAGTACATAAGAGAGAGATAGAATTTACATAAAGAAGAAAACCAGAAAAGACGAGGTACACAGGCCCCATTTAATAAAACTCATTCATTCAAACATTCAACCAAAATAAATTCAATCACATTGGTCAATAGTCCATAATCAATCTCATTTATTATCATACATATCATCATATGTATCAATAAATATAATCATTCCATATATATGAGTATCATTTAATGGGCAATTTTAAATTGCATGAAATTCAATTTCAAGATTAAAATAAACATTTTATTTTAATTATAAAATTATTAATATTATTATATATATATATATAATTATATATATATTAGCCGTGCATGTTAACTATTATATATATATATATAAAAGATTCCATCAAGACATCCAGGATACTAAGGATCTAATAGTATATATATATATTATATATAAATATATAAACCGAAGTGTTATAAAAAAAACATATACTCCTGTGAGATTGTTCACGTTATCCATTATTATATAATAATAGATATACATAATATATATATATATATATATATATATATATATATATATATATATATATTCCAGTTAACGAGAACCAACACAGCCACCGGCCCACCGCCGAAAAAAAAAAACAGGATTACCGAAAAAAAAAAAACGAGTTAGCGAATGAAATCGGCTATTCATTTTTTTTTTTTAAGATAATAATTTTATACAACAAATTATGTTCAATAAATTTTCTCTCTTTCTCTCTCTAGATTATTGAGTATATTTTGTGAGTATTTAGATACTTTGTGAGTTTCTATTCATCAGTGCAAGTTTCCTTCAAATTTTTTATCCGATATTCCGATCGTAAATCTTGATATTTTGAGGTAAGAAATGTTATTTTCTTCGTAAATGATATTATTTCTTCAATATCATTATACCGAAATGTTGGTATGAACTTTTTATCAAATTTGAAACTTTTTGTGTTGGGGTTCTTATTCACGATACTAGATTATTCACGATACTACGGTCTTATTCACTTAATCTTACACTATTCACTAAAAATAAAATTTTTTCTTTTTTGTCCAAGTTGTTTATTATGGTTCTTATCTTTGATTGTATCCATGTTTTGATCATTATTTTTGAATTACGCTTCAAAATTTGTTATTTGAAATATTATTGAACTTGTATAAAGCGTAATACTGAATCCTTAGTATTTGATCTTTTATCTCAATTGGATTCTTTTTTCTTTAAAATATTTTTCATCATCCTCAATCCTAAATGATAATACAAATGAATATCTTTGGCCTGTAGTGCAAAGATGAATGATTACCTAATGAATATCTTTGGCCCGTAGTGCAAAGATGAACAGGTGTTGAGATGAACATGACCAACTGGTGATACAAATGAATATCTTTGGCCTGTAGTGCAAAAATGAATATTTGATTCAAGATGTATATTGATTGATGTTACATGGATAAAATATTGATGATGGACTTTTAAATCTTAGAAGATAGTAGAATTCTTTCTCTACTTGACTCTTCTAATGGATTCTTCAATTTCATTGCGATTGTTGATCTAAAACTTGTTGTCTATTATATTTTATCAGATTCTCCCTGTTGAAGACTAATGATAATTTGTTGTATATTATCTTAGTCATAATATTCTTTACTGGACTAGTTGAGCTCACCCTTTTTGTTCCATTTTTCCCGGGAGGCGAGAATATAGCGGGAACTAATCGGGTGTGAGTGATGTTTTCAATCGGTGGTGTTAGCGGTCCTCACTATTTTATAAAATAGTGTGATAATAATTATAATAAGGACTCCTTTTGAGTTTGTATACTCTCTAGTAGAGAATATTTGTATTCAAACTCACAGTATTGGGTTGTTGTATTTTACACAACAATTGTATTAATGAAGTTGTAGTTGTTTCTGTACCAAGTTTTTGGCGACTCATAATGGGTGATGTATACCTATTTTGGGGGCGTCACAGTTGGTATCAGAGCTTAGGGATATGATCCCTGGCTGAGATGTGAGACAAGAACTAGGAGGAGAGAGACGGGAAATTTCCTTTGCTAGTATGACCTCACTAAGTTTATTTGGTATTTATTTGGTCAGTCAGAGTATAGGGATAATATGTGACTTGTCAATTAACCCTTAATTTGTGGCAGTATTTGAGAATGGCAGCAGAGAACGTTAATAATGGAGTGAATGAGACTGTGGAGACACCTTTGATCACCACCCAGAGGAACGTGCAATAGGAAGACAATATTCCTCCTGTAAACAACACTACCGAACAAATGATGAATGATGGGATGTTTAGAAGCTTTTTGCAGTTCATGCAAAATTAGACGAGGGAGACTCGTGCACAAAATACGGGGTGGAAATTCTAGCAATGCGCTATTTGGTCACAACCAAGCGATTCAAAGAGTTGGGACCACGTAATTTAAGGGAAAGCCGGATCCGATCATGGCGGAAGCGTGGGTCAAGCAAATTATCAAGATATTTGATGTCTTGGGATGCACGGAGAGAGAACGAAGGTTCCATTCGCCACCTTTATGTTCAGCGGTGAGGCGGACTTCTTTGGTGGAGTCTCGTGAAGCGTACTGACTGACGACTCAACATGTCTTGGGAAGCGTTTGAAACTATTTAATGACAAGTACTTTCACGAAAGTATTCGGGCTATATGAAAGAGATAGAGTTTATTAGACTGGAACAAAACAACATGACGATATCCCAGTACGAGACAAAGTTTGCAGAGTTATCCAGGTTTGCACCTCATTTAGTAGAGAATGAGGAAAGAATGACGAGGATGTTCCTGAGAGGTCTAAAGCCCGAGATTCAGCAATTTCCCCCTATATATAGGTTTCAAATTGTTGATGGTAAGCCAAAATGTATTTTAATTAATTACCTATTTTGTCTTTCTCCTTTTCATGTACCTAGTGTAAATCTTATTTATTTTAATTCCTTACCGTCTTTATGATTAATTTTATGCAATATAATTTTCTTGCAGCAGTTTGACAAATTTTCTTATATATATATAATGTTTATATTGTGTAGAACAACGAGATGGGATTTCTAGGAGTCAATCAACCCAACCAAAACCAAGCAAACAACAACGACAACTTCTCCATACAATCCTACTCAGGCTCAGCTTTAGGCTCTGGGTCTGGCTCTCTATAGGTTGATCACATGATGCTTTATGATCCTCAGCCAAGTTGGATGGTGCAACCTTACCCTACAGTTTCGGTATCTATTTGCCTTACATTCGATCTTCAAATAATTTGTTTTTGTACAAATGTCCTTTCATGAATTGTGGATTGGCATGATCATGATCATTGGTGTTATAATTGAATATCTTTGGCCTAGGGCAAAGATAAATTGGTCGACATGATTATGATCAAGAACTGTTGATGACATGATTATGAACAAGAGCTTGAATTGATATAATTATAATTTTTGGTGTTACAGACCAGACAGGTGATGAAATTTCTCTTTGAGAAATTGTTTATTAGTATTACAAGGATATAATATAAATTTTGAATTTTTTTCAAATTGAGAAGATAATAGACATTATGATCTATTTGACTCCTCTAAAGCTACGATTTAGTAGTGATCTTGAAACTCTCAGGTTATGCGGTTTACATTACGATTTGATGCATGATCGATTTGGTTCACTCTACGATTGATCAGTCCACTCTACGATTGGCTGATTCACTTTACGATTTCACTCTATGGCTGACTTATTCACTCTACGACTGAGCAGTCTACTTTAAGATTAGTTGGTTCACTCTACGATTTGTGGAGGGAAGTTTCACTCTATTAATTGGAGTTAACTTATGAATATGGGATTGGGTCTGACTTGGAGCATTGAGTGTAACACCCCCAAATTTGGGTATCTTTATGAAAGTAGTGAGCACTCAAGCCAATCACATTAGATGTGATCAGCATTTACTTTGTAATATTTGAATTTCCTATTAACCGGCTTGCAGAATAATTGCTATTCAATCCGACATCAAATACTATCATCGAACTATTATTGTAATTTTTTAAATTTGTTTAATTTTTTATTAATACGTTAATTTTATAATAAAACAAAGGTCGTAATTGGCACGGGATTATTAGCTAGTTGAGAACCATAGTCATAACTCCCTACACGCCATTCTCATGTTACCAAAACGATACCGTTTTTTAAGAAGTCAAACGGTAAAATTTAAAATTAATTTGATTTAAATTTTCATTTAGAAATAAAAAATAATAATATGTAATTATATTTTGAATAATTTACAATATTTATCATAATACTCAACAAAATAAAATAAATTTATGTCTATTTTGAATCCAAAAATGCCACAAATTGACATTAAAATCTCAAATTTAAAATCTTTTTGGAAACATATTAAGTAATTAGAAGTCAAATTTTAAAATAATTCAATTTATCATAATGCAAAAAGACAAAACCAGCTCACTATATATAATCACTTAGCTAGATTGAAAGGAGACAATAGTAATTTTGTTACCATATATCACGAACATAGATCTACTAGCCTAAACATTATGTCCAAATAATAACATACACGCCCAACAGGAAACACAATACATGTGACGAAGGTTCTCTATAAATATCACCTAATTTTCCTCTCTTTCTACGCCTTTCTACTTCATTTCACTTTATTTCATCTGATGCGATAGGTATCCATCTCTCTCTAGTGACACTTCATACATTTTTGTACATCTTTTCATGATCTTGGGTATTATAGTTGCTATATTTAAGTTAATCCATCCCTCTCTCTCACTCTATATATATATATATTGTGACGATCCCAAAATAGGTCCATTCCATCCAACCCTTTCTGAGTCGCCAAATACATGGTACAGAAAACAACTACAACTTTATTACAACAATTGTCGTGCAAAATACAACAATAGTTTGGATACAAATATATACCAAATGTGACACATGTCCCATTTGTGAATGACTCACATGATGACACCTTACATAAAGGTATAGTAAAAACTGCTTTTAGAAACTAAAATCTTTGGGAAGTGCTCAAGGAAACCTTCGTACATGGGAGGCCATGCTTCTAGGTTATGATAGATATCATATGGCCACAGAATTATCCTTGGTTGACCCAATAGACCCAAAAAAAAAACGAGAAGATTACTATCATATTCTTTCCAATGGTGAGTCTTCTCTTGACTTATCATTATCTCCATTTGTCTCAAATTGAGAATTATACTTCAAACAAACACCAAGATTATATAGGTAGTGCTCAGTAAATATACTCAGCAAGTGGATGAGCACAACCCTGTCTTATGATGACACGAGGTTGTGTGTCATTAGACATCTTGTATGATAGTGGCAAAAAACCCTTCCAACGTTGGGTTCGCCTCTCCTTATATGATTCACCAAATATAACTACTAAAAGATGTATACAACACACTTGTCTATACTGTTTAGGGAGAACTCCATAGCTAGAGACCCCCATTCTATTCCCTTGTTACCCCTGCTCGACCCAGCTACACTTTTATTACCTGAAAGGAATTGTGAAGCAAAAGGTGAGCACAATTAGCTCAGTAAAGAATATCATGACTTAAGATAATTAAATTATCAATAGCCTTCATCAATAACAAATTAGAGATTTAGAACATATGGTAGATGATAAAAATTTCAACCATAGTTGCAACGGAACGATCAATCCATTAGAAGAATCAAATAGACCATAAAGTCTATTATCTTCTCCACATTAAAAGTCCATCAATAATGTTTTATCCCTGTAACATTAATCAACAGTTCCTTTCCACAATTATATGAATAACTCATAATCATAATTGTAATTCTAAATTCCTCCTCGCATCCAAGACGAAGATAATTTTCATCACATGTCTTTACCTGAAACATCAAAGATCATGGTTATACCAAATCACAGTTCCTGTTCATAATCATACTAATAAATTCATTTTTGCACTACGGGCCAAAGATATTCATCCACAGTTCATCTTCGCACTAATCGGCCAAAGATATTCGAGAATGAGTTCATCTTTGCACCATCTTGGCCAAAGATATTCATCAACAATTCATCTTTGCACTACTGTGCCAAAGATATTCCTCAACGATTCATATTTGCACTACAAGCCAAATATATTAATATCTCAAAGAAATATATAATCATTTCGTAATTTATATAAACAATAATTATAACCATGTTGATCAATTCACCTTTGCACTTAAGCTAAAGATATTCAATTATAAATTCAATGGTAATGATCATACCAGTCACAATTCAACTTTTCACTACTGGCCAATGAGAACCCTAGTCATGATCATACCAATAATCTACTCATCTTTACACTCCAGTAAAAGAGAATTTCAACATCAGGGTTATAAAAATATTATATATGATAATAAAATCAATATAATCAATATATAGTTTTAATCTCCAGAGTAATATTCATAAATCAACTATAATTTGGTTAGAAAAAGAAACCAATTTTGTAGTGAATAGTACCCATGAATAGTAACTCGTTAATAGTAACTCGTGAATAGTAACTCATGAATAGTAACTCATGAATAGTAACTCGTGAATAGTACTCCGTATTCGTACATAGTACCGTATACGTAAAAAATGTCATATACATGAATAGTGCCGTATACTTGAATAGTAACCCCGACTCAAAAAGGTAGAAATTTCACAATAAGATCCATACCAATATGTCAGTATAATAATATTGAAAGAATAACATCATTATGAAGAATATAACATCCCTTAATATCCCTTACTATCCCTTACAATCCCTTACTATCCCCTACCTCAAAAGAGCAGCACTTCTGACTGGATATCGGATATGACGCTGAAGGAAACTTGCACTGATGAATATCAACTCACCAAGTATCTAAATACTCACAAAATACACTCAATAATCTAGAGAGAGAAAGAGAGAAAACTTGTTTCTGGTGTGATTTTCAATTCTAACTTAGCCCTCTATTTATAGGAAAATTTTAGCAGACTTGACCTGCAACCTGATGACTTTACCTGCTACTATTCCCACCTACCACATTTGAAATAAAATTCAGCACATTTCTTCACCAACCACAAGTGGGTCCCACTCAATTCTAGAATTTTCTACCAAAATGCTAAATTCGGATACTTCAACAATTTTTGAACCATTCACCTCTTAAAATTCATAACAAATCATACGTTCATTTTTAACGGTTCAAAATTTGTGGACATATACTCAACTTATATATGTATAACATATCCAAATATTACAACGATCCAACTACGATTAAAAATTATAACTCACTTAATATATCTCAAAAACACCTTTGGTTTAATTTTTAATACCTTCATTCAAACAAAAATCTTGATAAAATACCACAACATTAATTCCTTCATTTATAACCACATAAATAAATTCATCATTTATATCCACATCAAATAAATATTTCCTTATCATATAAATCAAAAATTTATTATTCACAAATAATATTCTGAGAATCACAATTATGACAACCGGTAGTTGCCCTCAGAAAGCGGGAGCTTTCAATAAGAATTTCTCCTTCTTGGCGCAAGCAATTAGGTGACCAAACCTCTTCTTTGATGTAACTTTCTAGACATTGCCAATAATGCTATCTAATAATATTATTCAAATAATATGAATTATTGATCTGATAATAAGAAATATTGTGCAGTGATAATTATTGAAATAACAATAATATAAAATATTAACGCAGCAATTATTGAATCAATAAAATAAAATATTGAACAGTAATTACTATAACAATTATTGAGTAGTGCCTTCTTATGTAAGGATCAATAATTCAAAAATACTGTGTAAAATCGTGTGCTACTGTGCAAACACGAGTATTACTTTATTTTAACCACCAGGTATTCCAACAGTGTTAACGGTAACGATTACGCCGTTATTTATAAAAACTCAAATTTTGTCGTTATCTTCATCCGACAGTTATTTTGTTATGGGGCCCACAAATGGGTCGCTTGTCATTAAATTTAATATTCCCTACGCAGAAAGAATATTCCACGACTAAACGAATATTCCCCGACAACAATGAATATTTTATAACCACTTGCGTATTTTAAAAAATTTCATATATTACCCTTAACTTTAAAATTTTATCAATTTAACTATTTACTAAATAGAAAAATTGAATACTTTAATTTCATAAAATTCAGGGTCTTACAATCTCCCCTTTTTATGAAATTTCGTCCTCAAAATTTACGTACCTGGTATTTCAAAGAGTTGAGAATACCTTGCTTTCATTTCAAATTCCATCTTCCCTGTCATCATGATTTCTCCATTGCTCATCTCTTGTATTTTAGATATGTTTCTAGAATACAACTTCAAAACAAGGGTTAATTGAACAAATTAACATATCACATAATATCCCGATATTATGACTGACCAACAAATGAGCTTAGGTAGGACACACTAGCGAAGGATTTACTCATCTCTCCCCTCCTAGTTCTATTCCCCAATCTTCGCCAGAGACCATATCCCTAAGCTCTGATACCACCTGTGACAAATATCCCATCGATTGAGGAAAGACCTCACATTGGTACTATCGGGTTTGCCCGCAGAATCCAAGGCGTCCCCCCACGGAGAGTCCGGCTTCAAAAGCTTCCCCCATCAGTGAAGTCACCAAATGAGAGGCTCGGGACTCTTTACTTATAGCTCGACATCTAACCTGTGACGACCCCAAAATAGGTCCATTCCATCCAACCCATTCTCGAGTCGCAAAATACATGGTACGTACGGAAAATAGCTACAACTTTATTACAACAATTGTCGTGCAAAATACAACAACACATATATCAGAAAGTTTCAAATCCGGGTCCCGAATCGCCATGGATCCCGGTTCGCTATTTTCTACAATTGTTGCGGAAGATATAAACATAGATTGTTTATACATTAAACTTTACACACATTTCCCCGAATCGAGTAACCTTCACTTATACACAATCATGAACTATCTAAGCACATGACAATACTATTCTTCAACATACTTTACAACTTAACTTCACATTCTATCCCAAAATTTGAACTTGGCATTATCCTTTTCCCAGAATCGCCAGTATTCGCTTTATCTCGCAATGTTTTATCATGATATAGCAAGGGTGAGCATGAAAGTTGCCCATAAAGTTTAAAAAAAAACAAGGTAAAGATATATCATGATTGAAAGAGTTTGAATAATAAGTGGCTATCCTTCACAATGTAGTTGTGAATTAGCATGAACAAAATTTCAAAGTGAATGAACATTGAAAATGAACATAACAATTATATCTCGAATCGATTGGTAATGAAGGTGATCACCTTTCATACACGATGAATACATGCAATATGTACTGAGTACAATTCATAAGCATATCGTCATCGAAACCACTCTTAAAAGAGTTTAAGTAAAAAGAACTTGAAAAACTTGCACAATAATTAGAAGTTCAAGTTTAGGAACTCTGCATGCAGATTGATTACCGTAACGCAATATAATACGCTCTCCACAAGACCTAATATTAATAATATAGATCTCCGATTATTAGAATAATATCATCTCGGTTATAAAATAACTTAAACATATTACCACATAATCTTATCGGTCTCTTATATACACATAAGACATAGCTTCAAGTCAAACTATTACAAATTCGAGTTGAAATCCAGATAATTCTTTCATCCCGATGATCTAATCGGACAATTAACGAGTCTAAGTTTAATTAAACTCGCCTAAACACTTAACGATATCTTAGACAATCATATTATCGACCTAAATAATTTTCATAAGCTTGAAATATTTTTCGGATAATTAATATCATTTATCTAAATTTTCCGATCATTAATAACGTATTTAAATGAATTAAATACAACATAATTCTTTAATCATTAATATCTATTTAATATCAAATATTAATGAAAATCATTACATAATATTATAATATAATTTATAATATATCACGGTATTTTTAATACCTTAAAATCACATTTATATGATTTTTAAACACTTAAAATCATTATCAGATAATTGATATTAATAATAAAATATTAATATTTTCATGACAAAATATCAAAAGTTATATTTTATAACTTAGAATATTTTTTCTAACACACAAATCATTTTATATGATTTTTAAATCATTAATTCTATTTTTCTATAATTTATTTAATATATTTATTAAATAAACTAATTATCATTAATATTGATTAATTAATCAATTTTCATCACAAAATATTAACTTAAAATATTTTATAACACCATAAACTAATTTTCCATGATTTTCCATGAATTAAAACTATATTTAAATCATTTAATTAGTATTATAATTAAATAATTTAAATACCTATATGCAAAACCATTATCCCAAGAACCTCCAAACTCTAGTGGCACAAATCGGCTCGACTATGATAGAGTTCTTCAACGAGGTGGCGAGGTCGATAGTTCCGAAATTTGGCCAAGAAGTTGAATCCGGTGAAAACTCCTCGAGCTAGTGGCAACACTTTCTTACCTCAAAGATAATCTGTCAAGATAAGTTCCCTTGCACTTGAAGCCGTATCGATTGTCGTACTCTTCGACAACAACAACCGAGCCATACGATCGCTAAAACGGACCACGCAGTGGTGTTGTTGTTGCAGTAGCCAACGACCAACTCCGCAGAAGATATCTCCGTCGGTCTTGCGCATTCTTTGTTGGTTTGGTAATCGATGATGGCGATGCTTTGTCATCATCTTCTTGAAGCATGTTTTCACCATTTGACGAATCAACTCGGCTATAACATTTTCCTCGTCGCTCTCGGTTGAATCCATCTCCACACACGGTAGGCGTATTGAGATTCAAGAAGGCGACTTCTTTAGGGTATGAATTCAATGAGCTCTTTGCATGCGTCTTACCATTAGTTCGATCGAGTCAAGTCATGCCGAGAGACCACCTCGGAAGAAAACGCACGAACTACAAACACGTCACGGTTGTTGAACATGTCCATGCGGTATAGTGAGCTCTAACCGAACGAAACCTCTCAAAGCTTCGTCACAATTGAACTATGGTGCTCCTTTTCAAGGCGTGAGAAAAGCTAATGAATTTGGTGGTGGTGATGGTCCGACACCGCCGTCACGATCGCTTTTTTTTTTTTTTTTTTTTCTCTTGTCGGTTTATACGCAGCAATGCCCAAACAAAGAGGACATCCTAGTGAAGATTCATTTATACTTGTTGTGTACAACAATGGCAAGGTTTCGCAACGACCAAGAAGCCCATCGTAATAATAGCCTCACGCCAGTCACCTTCCCGATCTTCATTATGGATCGTAATATCTTCGTGAAGCCACCTTAGTATCATCGAGATCATTTCACTTGCCTTTGTAGTCACTGCCGGATTCGCATAGTCCTTCCCATGAACTTGGGATGGGTCCGACGCCGTGAGACCTTAACTCGAGAGGCTATCACCCATTGGACCCAAAAAAAGAAAATGATATCGATCATCGCGCAAACCCGGAACCACTATTTCCATGGCCGGATCTATATAGCAAACGCCGACACCATCGTTAAGTGGGTCACGGAAATCACCAAACTTCAAGAAGTATAAAAGCAGTAGTAGATGTAAATAAAGGGAAGGTGAATGAATCCCCTAGATATGCTGATATGCACATATATAGAGAGAGAGAGCCCATACGCGTTTCTCTGTTCTTTTCTTTTATCCTTTTACCCGCGATCGGAATTATTGCTATGCCTCCTATAAATTATTCCCTCCACATGCCCTTGTCTCCCTTGAATTATTCTCCCATAATTCAGTCGTCCACATACGTTTATCTTTTTATTAATCCACCCGTGATTTAAGCTTGCCACCGACTCTCAAAATTATTGAACAATAATTCATAAAGGTTAATTAGGTAATTTCCATACCAAAACTAATGCACAAGGGTATTTTGGGCATTTTACTAGCAATAATTCACCAAATGACAAAAAGGATAAACTAGTAATTTCCACATTAATAATTAAATTCTACCTTTAATAATGTACAAGGGCATTTTAGACATTTGCTACAACCCTTAGGGTTTTCAAAAATTAATTTTCTAATATCTTAAATTTATATTTTCTAAATAGAAAATTAAGATCTCTAAATTATAATTAGGATTAATATTTCCTAATTAAATACTGCTAATTTAACAATTAATTCCATAACTGTAAATTAGGGTTTTCCTGGCAGAACAATTAGGGTTCGAAAATTTTGAAATTAGGGTTTGCTAATTAATTAAGCTTTACCCTAATTAGTATTATAATTAATAGCACTTAAGCATTATAATTATCCAATAATTTCTCGGATTAGGTTTTTTCAAAACTGATTTCTAGGGTTTCTTGTCAAACATAAAAATTTCTAACTGAACGTTGACGTTCTTAATATATTCGACTAGGGTTTGACACGGGTTTAATTTATCTGGCCAACCCTTGACCCTTAACCACATTCTGTACACATAATACCGTAATCACAGAATATATACACACATAACCTTAATCCTGAATAATTCACTAAAAGAAATTTTAAATCCTCAAATTCCTTTCTAAAAACATCAAACACATGCACTTATTTTCTGTCTAGGTCTATTATTTGACCTTAAACTAATCATTTAAGATTTTAATAATTTTCTTATTTCTCGGGTTGTCACATTCACCCCTTCTTCTAAGAATTTCATCCTCGAAATTAAAGCATCCTAATCTCTGCTCATTCTCTTGATCAAAACTAGGTTTTCAATTTAACCTTTACAATTTCCTCATTCGAGGATTTCTCATCTATTATCACATTTCACCATAACTACTCACTAGGAGTTTACATATTCTAAACATTCATCAAAACTAGGTTGTCATAATAACCTTTATTTAATCATCTCAGATTCTACTCGTACGCAACGAGTTTACATTATTTCATATCCATCATCAAATGCTACCCAATACACCTCTCACAAGAGTAAAAGTTTTCAAATTGTGCTGAGGGGTCATATAGACCATGAACACATAGTTTTAACGGTATTCATACCGCAAAACAAAATATTACCTGGTGTGTTTACAATCACAAAGAAGGTAAACTACCATTAATAGTACTTTAGGTGATTAGCCTATTGTACCCCTACGCCATGCATAACGTATTAATCATACCTAGCTTAATATTTATGCTATTAGATTGGATCATTTATCCAAACAACATCGTTCACCTCGGTCTTATCATAGGATTCCGCACATCAAACAATTTGGTTCGGGAAATTTCTTTCAATGAACACTTAGAGTTTTCATAAACATTAGTCTAGCTGATTCAAATAGCATAGACTCATATCAATAATTCAATTCAATCGAATTATTTAGATGTAGCCAAAACCAGATTGGCAATTTAAACTTTTTGAAAACATTTTTCGAGAATGACGTCATGATGCCTTACTTGTATTTACAAATCAGATTGAGGATTCCGTCATTTGGTGATTTTATCATACTACATCATACCATAGTGGGTTGACGATCCTAAGATCACATCCAACACTAAGTATCTTCGCATTGATGACTCCATCATTTTTTTTATCATCTCGCACTAAGGTTGCATGGTACATAAGTGATAAATAAAACAACTTTGATACTTCAAATCATTCGCGTCTAGCCGTAAATAAGTAGCATAGATTTGTATTTTAAATCGTTTCAAAAATCTTTGCAAATTAGTTTTATCATCTCAACAGTAACGAGGTGTCGATGGCCAAGTCCACGCATACACAATAATCACCAGGAGTTGAGAATAAAAATCATTTTTCAAAAGCACATAGTGCGTATTTAGCTTGATGTCAAAAACTTCGAAGTCTAGCATAGCTAGAAGATTAGGAATACCTATGCTTCCATCATCAACTTCACTTTTTCTACTGATCCATTACTTAATAGATCTATCTATTCTTATAATCCTCAATGCTCCATTCACCACTTTGCTATACCCCAGTTCATCAAACTTACCACACATTATGAGTTCAGGAACTTGCCACAATCATATGAGTTTAAGAACTTTCCTAGACAGACCTTTGGCGTCCATTCGCTAAGAGGTCCATAAACATTTCATATAATCATGAGTCATTTAACGCATTACCATAAGTATGAGTTTTAAGAACTCAGACTTAACCTTATATCCTCTATCTATGACCCATCTACCGTTATACACATGAGAAAGGAATCACCCTCCGAACATGCATATAGCAAATAAAGCGACATAAACATTTCAATGATTATCGATTGCGTAAACTAAGTGGTTTTTACACCAAGTACAATTCAGCTCCCATACGAAGAATTATACACTCAGCTGCCGACATGAGTCCTCAATTGAATCCCCACCTAACACTAACCCCATTCTCCATACGAATTTAATTCGTATTTATAATTCTCTTCTGGATCTGTACCAATTTATAGTACAATTCATACACAGCAATCTTGCTGTAAACTTTTCATCATTCTCTGGATCTTTCTTCATACCATAACCTTATCAGATCACAGAGTGATCTCATCGTATATATTACGATTCATTGCTATTCTGTGATCGTTTTATTTTACGATCTCTTATCCTTACACTTGTAATCTCTTAGACTTTATCTATCCACTTCCTATACTTGGTACACATCGAGTCTCTAACAGTTTTCAATATGGTACGCTGAGTGGTTTCCCACAAACAACCAACAAACTAGGTTCCGAGAGTTGCTAGTTCAGTATATACCTCCGCTCTATGAAGGAATCGTTTAGCCCGGATACCATACATCAACTACTTTCGAAAGTACAATGGTACCATACTTAAACCTAACTTTTGACCTGCGAGATTCTTCAACTAACTCTATGTGAGTTAGTACTTATCCTAATCATCTGCGGTTATTGGTCTCGTGTATTGCTACCTAAGCTTCATAACCAACAATGACTTTGATACTAATCCGTAGTGATTTCGAAATGGGTCCCGAATATCATGCGGATCGGTTTCGCATTATTTCTACAATCTGTTGCGGAAGATATAAACATAGATTGTTTATACATTAAACTTTACACACATTTCCCAAAATCGAGTAACCTTCACTTATACACAATCATGAACTATCTAGCACATGACAATACTATTCTTCAACATATACTTTTTACAACTTAACTTCACATTCTATCCCAAGTGAACTTGGCATTATCCTTTTTCCTCAGAATCGTCAGATTCGCTTTATCTCGCAATGTTTTATCATGATATAGCAAGGGTGAGCATGAAAGTTGCCAAAGCAAGTTTAAAAAAACAAGGTAAAGATATATCATGATTGAAAGAGTTTGAATAATAAGTCGGCTATCCTTCACAATGTAGTTGTGAATTAGCATGAACAAAATTTCAAAGTTGAATGAACATTGAAAATGAACATAACAATATATCTCGAATATTTGGTAATGAAGGTGATCGACCTTTTCATACCGATGAATACATACAATATATACAGAGTACAATTCATAAGCATATCTCGTCATGCTAAAACCACTCTTAAAAGAGTTTAAGTAAAAGAACTTGAAAAACTTGCACAATAATTAGAAGTTCAAGTTTAGGAACTTACTGCACTGCTGATTACCGTAACGCAATATAATACGCTTCTCCCAAGACCTAATATTAATAATATAGATCTCCAAAGATTAGAATAATATCATCTCGGTTATAAAATAACTTAAACATATTACCACATAATCTTATCAGTCTCTTATACACATAAGACATAGCTTCAAGTCAAACTATTACAGTCCGAGTTGAAATCGGTACAATTCTTTCATCCCGATGATCTAATCGGACAATTAACGAGTCTAAGTTTAATTAAACTCTGCCTAAACACTTAACGATATCTTAGACAATCATATTATCAGTCTAAATAATTTTCATAAGCTTGAAATATTTTTCAGATAATTAATATCATTTATCTAAATTTTCCGATCATTAATAACGTATTTAAATGAATTAAATACCACATAATTCTTTAATCATTAATATCTATTTAATATCAAATATTAATGAAAATCATTACATAATATTATAATATAATTTATAATATATCACGGTATTTTTAATACCTTAAAATCACATTTATATGATTTTTAAACACTTAAAATCATTATCCGATAATTGATATTAATAATAAAATATTAATATTTTCATGACAAAATATCAAAAGTTATATTTTATAACTTAGAATATTTTTTCTAACACACAAATCATTTTTATATGATTTTTAAATCATTAATTCTATTTTTCTATAATTTATTTAATATATTTATTAAATAAACTAATTATCATTAATATTGATTAATTAATCAATTTTCATCACAAAATATTAACTTAAAATATTTTATAACACCATAAACTAATTTTCCATGATTTTCCATGAATTAAAACTATATTTAAATCATTTAATTAGTATTATAATTAAATAATTTAAATACCTATATGCAAAACCATTATCCCAAGAACCTCCAAACTCTGGCAAGACAAATCATCCGACTATGATAGAGTTCTTCAACGGAGTGGCGAGGTCGATAGTTCCGAAATGTGCCAAGAAGTTGAATCCGGTGAAAACTCCTTGAGCTAGTGGCAACACTTTCTCATACCTCAAAGATAATCACAAGATAAGTTCCTCTTGCACTTCAAGTCGCGTCGATTGTCGTACTTCTTCGACAACAACCGAGCCATGCGATCGCTGAAACGGACCAACGTTAGGTGTTGTTGTTGCATGAGCCCAACCACCAACTCCTAAAGAAAGATATCTCTCGGCGCGGTGCTGCATTTCTTTGTTGGTTTGGTAATCGATGATGGCGATGCTTTGTCATCATCATCTTGAAGCATGTTTTCGACCATTTGACGAATCAACTCGCCTATAACATTTTCCTCGTCGTTCTCGGTTGAATCCATCTCCCACACTACGGCGTATTGAGATTCAAGAAGACGACTTGCTAGGGTATGAATTCGGGGAGCTCTTTTGCATGCGCAGATTACCATTAGTTCTCGATCAAGTCGGCCGCCGCCAGAGACCACCTCGAAGAAAATTCATTTAACCGCAACACGTTGCGGTTGTTCAAACATGTCCATGCGGTAGAGTGAGCTCTAACCAAACGAAACCTCTCCGCAAAGCTTCGTCACAAATGAACTATGGTGCTCCTTTACGGGCGTGAGAAAAAGCCCATTTGAATCGGTGGTGGTGATGGGTGAACAACCGCCGTCACGACCGCTTTTTTTTTTTTTTTTTTTCTCTGTCGGTTTATACGCCAAGAATGCCCAAACAAAGCAGGACATCCTAGTGAAGATTCATTTATACTTGTTGTGTACAACAATGGCAAGGTTTTCGCAGCGACTCAAGAAGCCCACGTAACAATAAATTTCACGCCTACCACCTTCCCGATCTTCATTATGGATCGTAATATCTTCAAGAAGCCACCTTAGTATCATCGAGATCACCACTTGCCTTTTGTAGGCTGCTGCCGGATTCGCATAGTCCTTCCTATGAACTTGGGATGGGTCCGACGCCGGCGAGACCTTAACTCGAGAGGCTATCACCCATTGGACCCAAAAGAAAATGATATCGATCATCGCGCAAACCGGAACCACTATTTCCATGGCCAGATCTTATAAAGAACGCCGACACCATCGTTAAGTGGGTCACCGGAAATCAAACCTTCAAGAAGTATAAAACCAGTAGTAGAGATGAAATAAAAGGAAGGTGAATGAATCCCTAGATATGCCGATATGCACATATATATAGAGAGAGAGCCCACACGCGCTTTCTCGTTCTTTTCTTTTATCCTTTTACCCATGATCGTAATTATTGCTATGCCTCCTATAAATTATTCCTCCACATGCCCTTGTCTCCTTGAATTATTCTCCCGTAATTCAGTTGTCCACATACGTTTATCTTTTTATTAATCCACCCGTGATTTAAGCTTGCCACCGACTCTCAAAATTATTGAACAATAATTCATAAAGGTTAATTAGGTAATTTCCATACCAAAACTAATGCACAAGGGTATTTTGGGCATTTTACTAGCAATAATTCACCAAATGACAAAAAGGGTAAACTAGTAATTTCCACATTAATAATTAAATTCTACCTTTAATAATGTACAAGGGCATTTTAGACATTTGCTACAACCCTTAGGGTTTTCAAAAATTAATTTTCTAATATCTTAAATTTATATTTTCTAAATAGAAAATTAAGATCTCTAAATTATAATTAGGATTAATATTTCCTAATTAAATTCGCTAATTTAACAATTAATTCCATAATCGTAAATTAGGTTTTTCTGGCGTAAACAATTAGGTTCGAAAATTACGAAATTAGGGTTTGCTAATTAATTAAGCTTTACCCTAATTAGTATTATAATTAATAGCACTTAAGCATTATAATTATCCAATAATTTCTCGGATTAGGTTTTTTCAAAACTGATTTCTAGGCTTTCTTGTCAAACGTAAAAATTTCTAACTGAACGTTGACGTTCTTAATATATTCGACTAGGGTTTGACACGGGTTTAATTTATCTGGCCAACCCTTGACCCTTAACCACATTCTGTACACATAATACCGTAATCACAGAATATATACACACATACCCTTAATCCTGAATAATTCACTAAAAGAAATTTTAAATCCTCAAATTCCTTTCTAAAAACATCAAACACATGCACTTATTTTCTGTCTAGGTCTATTATTTGACCTTAAACTAATCATTTAAGATTTTAATAATTTTCTTATTTCTCGGGTTGTCACATATACTGTGAGTTTAGATACAAATATATACCAAATGTGACACATGCCCCAACCGTGGACAGCACCTCACAGTGACACCTTACATAAAGGTATAGTCAAAAACTATTTTAGAAACTAAAATTTTTGGGAAGTGCTCAAGGAAACCTTCGTACATGGGAGGCCATGCTTCTAGGTTATGATAGATACATATGGCCACAGAATTATCCTTGGTTGACCCAATAGACCCCAAAGAAAAATGAAAAAGATTACTATCATATTCCTCCCAATGGTGAGTCTTCTCTTGACTTATCATTTTCTCCACTGTCTCAAATTGAGAATTATACTTCAAACAAACACCAAGATTATATAGGTAGTGCTCGTAAATATACTCATCAAGTGGATGAGCACAACCCCATCTTATGATGACACGAGGTTGTATGTCATTAGACATCTTGTATGATAGTGGCAAAACACCCTTCCAACGTTGGGTTCGCTTCTCCTATATGATTCACCAAATATAACTACTAAAAGATGTATACAACACACGTGTCTATACATCTTGTTTAGGAGAACTCCATGACTAGAGACCACCGCTCTATTCCCTTGTTAGCCCCTGGCCAACCCAACTACACTTTTATTACACGAAAGGAATTGTGAAGCAAAAGGGTAAAGCACAATTAGCTCAGTAAAGAATATCATGACTTAAGATAATTAAATTATCAATAGCCTTCATCAATAACAAATCAGAGATTTAGAACATATGGTAGATGATAAAAATTTCAACCATAGTTGCAACGGAACGAGCAATCCATTAGAAGAGTCAAATAGACCATAAAGTCTATTATCTTCTCCACATTAAAAGTCCACCAACAATGTTTTATCCTTGTAACATTAATCAACAGTTCCTTTCCACAATTATATGAATAACTCATAATCATAATTGTAATTCTAAATTCCTCCTCGCATCCAAGACGAAGATAATTTTCATCACATGTCTTTACCTGAAACATCAAAGATCATGGTTATACCAAATCACAGTTCCTATTCATAATTATACTAATAAATTCATCTTTGCACTACGGGCCAAATATATTCATCCACAGTTCATCTTCGCACCACTGGCCAAAGATATTCAACAACAGGTCATCTTTGCACTACGGGCCAAAGATATTCATTAACAGTTCATCTTTGCACTACTGGCCAAAGATATTCATCAACAATTCATTTTTGCACTACAGGCCAAAGATATTCCTCAACAGTTCATATTTGCACTACAAGCCAAATATATTAATATCTCAAAGAAATATATAATCATTTCAGAATTTATATAAACAATAATTATAACCATGTTGATCAATTCACCTTTGCACTTAAGCTAAAGATATTCAATTATAAATTCAATGGTTATGATCATACCAGTCACAATTCAACTTTTCACTACTGGCCAAAGAGAACCCTAGTCATGATCATACCAATAATCTACTCATCTTTACACTCAAGTGAAAGAGAATTTCAACATCAGGATTATAAAAATATTATATATGATAATAAAATCAATATGATCAATATATAGTTTTAATCTCCAGAGTAATATTCATAAATCAACTATAATTTGGTTAGAAAAAGAAACCAATTTTGTAGTGAATAGTACCCGTGAATAGTAACCCGTGAATAGTAACTCGTGAATAGTTACTCGTGAATAGTAACTCGTGAATAGTACTCCGTATTCGTACATAGTACCGTATACGTAAAAAATGTCATATACATGAATAGTGTCGTATACGTGAATAGTAACCCCGACTCAAAAAGGTACAAATTCCACAATAAGATCCATACCAATATGTCAGTATAATGATATTGAAAGAATAACATCATTATGAAGAATATAACATCCCTTAATATCCCTTACTATCCCCTATAATCCCTTACTACCCCTTACCTCAAAAGAGCAAAGACTTGGATCGGATATCTGAGCATGACATCAAGGAAACTTGCACTGATGAATATCAACTCACCAAGTATCTAAATACTCACAAAATACACTCAATACTCTAGAGAGAGAAAGAGAGAAAACTTGTTTCTGGTGTGATTTTCAATTCTAACTTAGCCCTCTATTTATAGCAAAATTTTAGCAGACTTGACCTGCAACCTGATGGCTTTACCTGCTACTATTCCCACCCACCACATTTGAAATAAAATTCAGCACATTTCTTCACCAACCACAAGTGGGGCCCACTCAATTCTAGAATTTTCCACCAAAATGCTAAATTCGGATACTTCAACAATTTCTGAACCATTCACCTCTTAAAATTCATAACAAATCATACGTTCATTTTTAACGGTTCAAAATTTGTGGACATATACTCAACTTATATATGTATAACATATCCAAAAATTACAACGAACCAACGGTCAGATTAAAAATTATAACTCACGCAATATATCTCAAAAACATTGGTTTAATTTTTAATACCTTCATTCCAAAAAAATCTCGATAAAATACCTCAACATTAATTCCTTCATTTATAACCACATAAATAAATCCATCATTTATATCCACATCAAATAAATATTTCCTTATCATATAAATCAATAATTAATTATTCATAAATAATATTACTGTAATCACAATTATGACAACCAAATTCCGTTAGTTCGAAAGAGGAGCTTTCAATAAGAATTTCTCCTTACTGGCGCGCAATTAGGTGACCAAACCTCTCCTTGATAGAACTTTCTAGACATTGCCAATAATGCTATCTAATAATATTATTCAAATAATATAAATTATTGATCTGATAATGAGAAATATTGTGCAGTGATAATTATTGAAATAACAATAATATAAAATATCAACGCAGCGATTATTGAATCAATAAAATAAAATATTGAACAGTAATTACTGTAACAATTATTGAGTAGTGCCTTCTTATGTAAGGATCAATAATTCAAAAATACTGTGTAAAACCGTGTGCTACTGTGCAAACACGCGTATTACTGTATTTTAACCACCGGGTATTCCAACAGTGTTAACGGTAACGATTACGTCGTTACTTGTAAAAACTCATTTTTTATCGTTATCTTCATCCGACAGTTATTCTGTTATGGGGCCCACAAATGGCTGCGCCGTCGTACGAATATTCCCCGATAGAAAGAATATTCCACGACTAAACGAATATTCCCCGACAACAATGAATATTTTATAACCACTTGCGTATTTTGAAAAATTTCATATATTACCCTTAACTTTAAAATTTTATCAATTTAACTATTTACTAAATAGAAAAATTGAATACTTTAATTTCATAAAATTTGGAGTCTTACAATCTCCCCTTCTTATGAAATTTTGTCCTCGAAATTTACGTACCTGGTATTTCAAGGAGTTGAGAATACCTTGCTTTCATTTCAAATTCCATCTTCCCTGTCATCATGATTTCTCCATTGCTCATCTCCTGTATTTTAGATATGTTTTTAAAATACAACTTCAAAACAAGGGTTAATTGAACAAATTAACATATCACATAATATCCCGATAGTATGGTGATCAACAAATGAGCTTAGGTAGGACACACTAGCGAAGGATTTACTCATCTCTCCTCCTAGTTCTATTCCCGATCTCGCCAGAGACCATATCCCTAAGCTCGATACTAACCTGTGACAAATGTCCCATCAATGGAATGACACCTCACATTGGTACCTATCGGTTGCCACAACAATGTAGTCAGCGTCCCCACGGAGAGTCGGCGGTGCATCCCCATCAATGTGAAGTCACCAGCGAGAGGTTCGGGGCTCTTTACTTAAAGATCTGATACCAACTGTGATGACCCCAAAATAGGTCCATTCCATCCAACCCATTCTGAGTCGCCAAATACATGGTTCAGAAAATAGCTACAACTTTATTACAACAATTGTCGTGCAAAATACAACAACACATATACTGTGAGTTTAGATACAAATATATACCAAATGTGACACATGTCCCAACCGTGGACAACACCTCACAGTGACACCTTACATAAAGGTATAGTCAAAAACTATTTTAGAAACTAAAATCTTTGGGAAGTGCCCAAGAAAACCTTCGTACATGGGAGGCCATGCTTCTAGGTTATGATAGATACATATGGCCACAGAATTATCCTTGGTTGACCCAATAGACCCCAAAGAAAAACAAAAAAGATTACTATCATATTCTTCCCAATGGTGAGTCTTCTCTTGACTTATCATTTTCTCCACTGTCTTAAATTGAGAATTATACTTCAAACAAACACCAAGATTATATAGGTAGTGCTCGTAAATATACTCAGCAAGTGGATGAGCACAACCCTGTCTTATGATGACACGAGGTTGTATGTCATTAGACATCTTGTATGATAGTGGCAAAACACCCTTCCAATGTTGGGTTCGCCTCTCCCTATATGATTCACCAAATATAACTACTAAAAGATGTATACAACACACTTTTCTATACTGTTTAGGGAGAACTCCACAGCTAGAGACCACCGTTCTATTCCCTTGTTAGCCCCGCTCGACCCAGCTACACTTTTATTACCTGAAAGGAATTGTGAAGCAAAAGGGTAAGCACAATTAGCTCAGTAAAGAATATCATGACTTAAGATAATTAAATTATCAATAGCCTTCATCAATAACAAATCAGAGATTTAGAACATATGGTAGATGATAAAAATTTCAACCATAGTTGCAGAATCTGAACGAAGCAATCCATTAGAAGAGTCAAATAGACCATAAAGTCTATTATCTTCTCCACATTAAAAGTCCACCAACAATGTTTTATCCTTGTAACATTAATCAACAGTTCCTTTCCACAATTATATGAATAACTCATAATCATAATTGTAATTCTAAATTCCTCCTCGCATCCAAGGCGAAGATAATTTTCATCACATGTCTTTACGAAACATCAAAGATCATGGTTATACCAAATCACAGTTCTATTCATAATTATACTAATAAATTCATCTTTGCACTACGGGCCAAAGATATTCATCCTGATTCATCTTCGCACTGCTTCGCCAAAGATATTCAACAATGGTCATCTTTGCACTCACGGGCCAAAGATATTCATTAATGATTCATCTTTGCACTCATCGGCCAAAGATATTCATCAACAATTCATTTTTTGCACTACAGCCAAAGATATTCCTCAACAGTTCATATTTGCACTACAAGCCAAATATATTAATATCTCAAAGAAATATATAATCATTTCAGAATTTATATAAACAATAATTATAACCATGTTGATCAATTCACCTTTGCACTTAAGCTAAAGATATTCAATTATAAATTCAATGGTTATGATCATACCGATCACAATTCAACTTTTCACTCATCGGCAAAGAGAACCCTAGTCATGATCATACCAATAATCTACTCATCTTTACACTCAAAGAAAAGAGAATTTCAACATCAAGGTTATAAAAATATTATATATGATAATAAAATCAATATAATCAATATATAGTTTTAATCTCCAGAGTAATATTCATAAATCAACTATAATTTGGTTAGAAAAAGAAATTAATTTTGTAGTGAATAGTACCCGTGAATAGTAACTCATGAATAGTACTCAGATTATTAGGTAGTATAGTCAGAGTATCGTAAAAATGTCATATACATGAATAGTGCCGTATACTGTGAATAGTAACCCCGACTCAAAAAGGTAGAAATTCCACAATAAGATCCATACCAATATGTCAGTATAATGATATTAAAAGAATAACATCATTATAAAGAATATAACATCCCTTAATATCCTTTACTATCCCTTACTATCCATTACAATCCCTTATTATCCCTTACCTCAAAAAAGAGCAAAGACTTGGATTGGATATCGGATACGATTTGAAGGAAACTTGCATCGATGAATATCAACTCACCAAGTATCTAAATACTCACAAAATACACTCAATAATCTAGAGAGAGAAAGAGAGAAAATTTGTTTCTGGTGTGATTTTCAATTCTAACTTAGCCCTCTATTTATAGGAAAATTTTAGCAGACTTGACCTACAACCTGATGGCTTTACCTGCTACTATTCCCACCCACCACATTTAAAATAAAATTCAGCACATTTCTTCACCAACTACAAGTGGGGCCCACTCAATAATTCAAAAATACTGTGTAAAATCGTGTGCTACTGTGCAAACACGCGTATTACTGTATTTTAACCATCGGGTATTCCAACAGTGTTAACGGTAACGATTACGTCGTTATTTATAAAAACACAATTTTTGTCGTTATCTTCATCCGACAGTTATTCTGTTATGGGGCCCACAAATGGCTATGCCGTCGTACGAATATTCCCCGACGGAAAGAATATTCCACGACTAAACGAATATTCCCCGACAACAATGAATATTTTATAACCACTTGCGTATTTTGAAAAATTTCATATATTACCCTTAACTTTAAATTTTTATCAATTTAACTATTTACTAAATAGAAAAATTGAATACTTTAATTTCATAAAATTCGGGGTCGTATATATATATATATATATATATATATATATATATATATATATAGCATTTGATTGGCATTATCGAGTCTCTTTAATTGCGACATTCTCAATTTTTTAGGCATACATAAAGATATTCACAAGAAGAGGAGCTAGATAGATGTCGATGGCAAATGTGAGTATACTGCTTCTAACTTTCATGTTTTTTTAACATAAGCTCATTTTCTTTTTTATGCTCGATGAGATTTGAAGAGTAAATTTTGTTTGTTTCTTGCTTTTTAGACAAAACCTAGAAGTTTCTAACGCTATGTTTGCTAAGATTGGCTTATTTATAAAAAAAAACACAAAAAATCATAAAGGGAAAAAACACATGACGATAAAATATATAGTTTTAAATGTAACATTTGATTTATTTTTTTTGTAATTTTTTAAAAATCTATTTAGATAATATTTTGATCTCTAATTAATTGATGGGACCCCCCAGGTGGGGGCTTAAAATTCCCCCCTATATATAGGTTTCAAATTGTTGATGGTAAGCCAAAATGTATTTTAATTAATTACTTATTTTGTCTTTCTCTTTTTCACGTACCTAGTGTAAATCTTATTTATTTTAATTCCTTACCGTCTTTATGATTAATTTTATGCAATATAATTTTCTTGCAGCAGTTTGACAAATTTTCTTATATATATATAATGTTTATATTGTGTAGAACAACGAGATGGGATTTCTAGGAGTCGATCAACCCAACCAAAACAAAAGTAAACAAAAACGATAACTTCTCCATACAATCCTACTCAAGCTCAGCTTTAGGCTCTGGGTTTGGCTCTCTACAGGTTGATCACATGATGCTTTATGATCCTCAGCCAAGTTGGATGGTGCAACCTTACCCTACAGTTTCGGTATCTATTTGTCTTACATTCGATCTTCAAATAATTTATTTTTGTACAAATGTCCTTTCATGAATTGTGGATTGGCATGATCATGATCAGTGGTGTTATAATTGAATATCTTTGGCCTAGGGCAAAGATAAATTGGTCGAGATGATTATGATCAAGAACTGTTGATGACATGATTATGAACAAGAGCTTGAATTGATATAATTATAATTTTTGGTGTTACAGACAAAGGCATGTGATGAAATTTCTCTTTGAGGAATTGTTTATTAGTATTACAAGGATATAATATAAATTTTGAATTTTTCTCAATTTGAGAAGATAATAGACATTATGATCTATTTGACTCCTATAAAGCTACGATTTAGTAGTGATCTTGACAGTCTACAGTTGTCTGATTTACATTACGATTTCAGTCTATGACTGACTGGTTCACTCTACGATTGATCAATCCACTCTACGATTGGCTGATTCACTCTACGATTTCACTCTATGACTGACTTGTTCACTCTACGATTGAGCAGTCTACTTTAAGATTAGTTGGTTCACTCTACGATTTGTGGAGGGAAGTTTCACTCTATTAATTTGAGTTAACCTATGAATATGGGATTGGGTCTGACTTGGAGCATTGAGTGTAACGCCCCCAAATTTGGGTATCTTTATGAAAGTAGTATGCACTCAAGTCTATCACATTAGATGTGATCAACATTTACTTTGTAATCTTTGAATTTCCTGTTAACCAGCCTGCAGAATAATCGCTATTCAATCCGGAATCAAATACTATCATCGAACTATTATTATAATTTTTAAAATTTATTTAATTTTTTATTAATACAATAATTTTATAATAAAACAAAGCTCGTAATTTGCACGGGATTATTAGCTAGTTGAGAACCATAGTCATAACTCCCTACCCGCCCTTCTCATATTACCAAAACGATACCGTTTTTTAAGAAGTCAAACGGTAAAATTTAAAATTAATTTGATTTAAATTTTCATTTAGAAACAAAAAATAATAATATGTAATTATATTTTTGAATAATTTACAATATTTATCATAATACTCAACAAAATAAAATAAATTTATGTCTACTTTTGAATCCAAAAATACCACAAATTGACATTAAAATCTCAAATTTAAAATCTTTTTGGAAACATATTAAGTAATTAGTAGTCAAATTTAAAATAATTCAATTTATCATAATACAAAAAGACAAAACCAGCTCACTATATATAATCAATTAGCTAGATTTAAAGGCGACAATAGTAATTTTGCTACCCTATATCACGAACATAGATCTACTAGCCTAAACAAGATGTCCAAATAATAACATACACGCCCAACAGAAAACACAATACATGTGACGAAGGTTCTCTATAAATATCACCTAATATTCTTTCTTTCTACGCCTTTCTACTTCATTTCACTTTATTTCATCTGATGCGAAAGGTATCCATCTCTCTCTAGTGACACTTCATATACATTTTTGTACATCTTTTCATGTTCTTTGGTATTATAGTTGCTATATTTAAGTTAATCCATCCCTCTCTCTCACTCTATATATATATATATATATATATATATATATATATATATATATATATATATATATATATATATATATATATATATATATTTGATTGGCATTGCGAGTATCTTTAATTGCGACATTCTCAATTTTATAGGCATACATAAAGATATTCACAAAAAAAGAGGAGCTAGATAGATGTCAATGGCGAATGTGAGTATACTGCTTCTAACTTTCATGTTTTTTTTAACATAAGCTCATTTTCTTTTTTATGCTCGATGAGATTTGAAGAGTAAATTTTGTTTGTTTCTTGCTTTTAGACAAAACCTAGAAGTTTCTAACGCTATATTTGCTAAGATTGGCTTATTTATAAAAAACACAAAAAAATCGTAAAGGGAAATAAACACATGGCGATAAAATATATAGTTTTAAATGTAACATTTGATTTATTTTTTGTAATTTTTAAAATCTATTTAGATAATATTTTGATCTCTAATTAATTGATGGGACCCCTGTGTGGGGCTTAAAATTTCCCCTATATATAGGTTTCAAATTGTTGATGGTAAGCAAAATGTATTTTAATTAATTACCTATTTTGTCTTTCTCCTTTTCACGTACCTAGTGTAAATCTTATTTATTTTAATGCCTTACCGTCTTTATGATTAATTTTATGCAATATAATTTTCTTGCAGCATTTTGACTAATTTTCTTATATATATATATATATATATATATAATGTTTATATTGTGTAGAACAATGAGATGGGATTTTTAGGATTCGATCAACCCAACCAAAACCAAGCAAACAACAACGACAACTTCTCTATACAATCCTACTTAGGCTCAGCTTTAGGCTCTGGGTCTGGCTCTCTACAGGCTGATCACATGATGCTTTATGATCCTCAGCCAAGTTGGATGGTGCAACCTTACCCTATAGTTTCGGTATCTATTTGCATTACATTCGATCTTCAAATAATTTGTTTTTGTACAAATGTCCTTTCATGAATTATGGATTGGCATGATCATGATCAGTGGTGTTATAATTGAATATCTTTGGCCTAGGGAAAAGATAAATTGGTCGACATTATTATGATCAAGAACTGTTGAATGACATGATTATGAACAAGAGCTTGAATTGATATAATTATAATTTTTTTGTGTTCTGAGATCAAGACGGTGATAAAATTTCTCTTTGAGGAATTGTTTATTAGTATTACTGAGGGGATATAATATAAATTTTGAATTTTTCAATTTGAGAAGATAATAGACATTATGATCTATTTGACTCCTCTAAAGCTACGATTTAGTAGTGATCTTGACACTCTACAGTTGTCTGGTTTACATTATGATTTCACTCTATGACTGACTGGTTCACTCTACGATTGATCAGTCCACTCTAGATTGGCTGATTCACTCTACGATTTCACTCTATGACTGACTTGTTCGCTCTACGACTGAGCAGTCTACTTTAAGATTAGTTGGTTCACTTTACGATTTGTGGAGGGAAGTTTCACTCTATTAATTGGAGTTAACTTATGAATATGGGTTTGGGTCTGACTTGGAGCATTGAGTGTAACGCCCCTAAATATGGGTATCTTTATAAAAGTAGTATGCACTCAAGCCAATCACATTAGATGTGATCAGCATTTACTTTGTAATCTTTGAATTTCTTGTTAACCAGCCTGCAGAATAATCGCTATTCAATCCGGCATCAAATACTATCATCGAACTATTATTATAATTTTTTAAATTTATTTAATTTTTTATTAATAAAATAATTTTATAATAAAACAAAGCTCGTAATTTGCACGGGATTATTAGCTAGTTGAGAACCATAGTCATAACTCTCTACCCGCCGTTCTCATGTTACCAAAACGATACCGTTTTTTAAGAAGTCAAACAGTAAAATTTAAAATTAATTTGATTTAAATTTTCATTTAGAAACAAAAATAATAATATGTAATTATATTTTTGAATAATTTACAATATTTATCATAATACTCAATAAAATAAAATAAATTTATGTCTATTTTGGAATCCAAAAATGCCACAAATTGACATTAAAATCTCAAATTTAAAATCTTTTTGAAAACATATTGTGGGCCCAGGTACAAAATTAGGGTTCACATGACCTAATTAAAATAAATGCACAATTAGGGTTCAACGACCTCATTAAATGCATAATTAGGATTCCACGACCTCATTAAATGCACAAATTAGGGTTCGCATAACCTAATTAAATGAATACGGATAAGTCAAAAATAAAGGGGCTAGACCCAGGAGAAGCCTCCATGTGTCCCGAGGCAAAAGGCTCGTGGAGGTGGCTCGTTTTAGGAATTGATTGAGGGATTTGATTGGTGGCTAGAAGGACAGGGCGATATGGGCATTATTCTAATGACTAAAGAGTATTTCTGGAATTTCCCTGAAGACATGTGCCTGACATATGATTACTTAAATTCCAGGAAGCTCTATAAATACCCCTTCCATTCTATGAAGGAATGGACCTCTCTTCAGACTCAGGACTTGGACTCTTGGAAGATCAAAGGACTCTTTTGGTGACTTAAGGTTAGTATATTCCACCTAAAAGCACTAAAAGGGTTTGGACATCCTCTCAACTCGAAGGACTCAAGAAGGCTCTTGGAATCCCTGCTACCCTAACACGATTCCCGAATTCTAGAAGTTCTGCCACGCGTCATTGGAGTAATCGCCAACCTGTCGTTCTCTCCTCTTCAATTAACCAATCAATTCTGCGCTCTTCGTAGATTTCTCTCCTCCTCAGCCAATACGAAACCCTAAACATAGCAAGGTATGCTTTCCTTGCCCACATTTATTTGGCGACTTTGCTGGGGAGGTGTAGAATTCGTGAAGGGTATGCCCACAACTCGAAGTGGGAGAACTACAGGAAGAGCTACTTCACCAACAAATAGCATTACCTCATCGGGTCCAGTTCGACGGCATGCAAGTCAAACTTTCCAAGGCGTGAATCTAAATCTCGATCAACCCATACTTGATGACGCATCAGAAGGAAGTTCAACATCACCATACATGGCTGAGCAACAACCAGTGAATGTCAGGCAGACAGGCGTGGGAAGGCAAACTGAGGAAGAAAGTGGAGAGCAGACAAATGTTGTGCAACTGGAGATACTCAAGGCGTTGAAGGAAGCACGGGAAGGACAAGGGATGATGATGGCTATGATGCTAGAGATGCAGAAGAAGCAAGAGGAAATGGGAATTTTTTGTCAGCAGTTGATGCAGATCCCCGCCTTCAAGGCTATGTTCCCAGACAATTCACAGGGAGAACAAGCAGGAGTGGAGGACAACAACAACGATAGCAACAATAAGGAGAATCAGACTGCACCCGCATTGACGGAGAATCAGTCCGTGCCAATCATCCACTTGGAACCTCAGAACAGTGGTGATGTGCCACAACCCAGACCAGAAGTCAGCCAACCTCAGACAAACATCAATCCGATTACTATCCCCGCATTTTCACAAGTACAGATACCAACCATCCCAAGCCTCGTTCAATGAACTAGCCCACAAGTACAACTGATACAAAATTTACACAATGCAAGTGTGTATCAACCAATCTCTCTACCATACACACCGCTGATACAGCAGTATATCACAACACCCCAGAGAGTTCACGCTACAATCCAGTACGTGACGAAGGATGATATGATCGACGTGATCAATCAACTTCACAGACAGACATCTCGACCCTCAGAGTTGGACTTTACTCCTCCTTACCCTGCACACATTCGGAGGCAACCCTACCCGACAGGGTATATTGAGCATCCCCCGCAGTTTCCAAAATACAACGGGGAGAAAGGAAATGCCAAAGAACATATTGCAAGGTTCATAGAGTCGATGTCTCCGTGGTTGGGATATGATGAAGTGAACAACCACAACTTGTTGATGCGGGAATTCAATAAAACTTTGACGGATAGTGCCTTCAGTTGGTACTAAAACTTGGAGAAGGGATCAGTCCATGATTGGGATGATCTAAAATTGCAATTTTTTAAGAAATTTTTCTATGTATAGAAACAGGTAACCATCGTAGAGCTCATGCGATTCAAGAATGAGGAGCTGTCAGATTACGTGGATAGGTTCAGGGTCCAAGCACAAAAGTGTGTAGAGCCAATTGAAGAAAAGAACTTGGTTAGCATATGCAACAATGGTGCTTTAGACGCCTTCAAGCCCCACCTCATTACCAAGGCGTGTGATTCATTTGCGACCCTCTCATCTTTTGCACAAGACTTGGGGGGAATCATGACATTCCCCACCAACCATGCGATGGATACATAGAAGAGCAAGAGGACAACAACTGTGGCTTTGGCAGATTCTCAATCAAAACCACAAGGGGGCAAGAGGGAGAAGAATGAGAAATTTGAACAAAGCAGAGAAAAGCATGGGGACAAGTATACCAGAATGCCAGTTCCGGAGGCTATCACATGCAGCGAGAAGGCGTTCAGGAGCTTGTACGAACAATGGGTCGAGCACAGAGTGGTGAAACCTCCAAAGCCCAGGTTGGTTGTAACGGAAGAAATGAAAAGAAGACCAGACTTCTATGTATACCACCAATACACAGGGCATTCCACTATTGACGGTTACAGTCTGCGGAGGATATACCATGAGAAATTTGCGGTCGGGGAGATTGAACTAGGAGAAGAAACGTGCAACACTATCACCCATGGTGCAGTCTCAAAAGTCAAGAACTCAAATACTGGCTCTACGTACCATCGAAAAAACTCTAATTTACAGATGAATTAAAAAAATCCACCCCAAGATGGTGGTCCACCAAAAATGGTGGTTTAAGTCCTCAGGAATATCCTTTGCCAAGTAATTGGATGACCAAGGGAGGAGGCACAAGAATTGACGAATTAAAAAAAATCCACCTAAGATGGTGGTCCACTCTAAATGGTGGTCAAGTCTTCGTAGACTGCACTTGCCAAGAAATTGGACAACCCAAGTGACTAGGCACCCGATTTCAAGTCCTCGTAGACTGCACTTGCCAAGAAATTGGACGACCCAAGTGACGAGGCACCTGATTTAAAGTTCTCGTAGACTGTACTTGCCAAGAAATTGGATGACCCAAGTGACGAGGCACCCAATTTCAAGTCCTCGTAAATTGCACTTGCAAAAAAATTGGATGACCCAAGTGACGAGGCACCCGAGTGTTACACTTTATCATCAAAAGTGAATGAGGCACCTGACTATAAGCCTTCAGACCCGAAAAGTTATACTTTCAACTTTAATAAAAGTAATTGAGGCGCCTGAGTATAAGCCCTCAACCCTGAAAAAGTTACACTTTATCTCTAAAAGTGGTGAACGTTATGCTTTCTTTCACCGACAAAAGCAATATTTATTATATGAAACATTATGCTTTTCGTTAAAAGCAATTTTATTATCAATAAATTGACAAACTTTCACTTATACTTCAACGTTTTTTTAAATTTCTTAAAAAAAAAATAATTATAAATTCAAGTGTTAGTTTGTATTAAATAAATATACATGATTTTCTGATACAGGAAATGGGAAAAAACTACGAAAGTTCATGATCTAAAGGTCATGACCTGTCGAATTAAAGATAGAGGAATACCTAAAGCTGGGTCTTCGTGGCTATCAGGTCTTCGTGGCTATCAGCAGTCCTTCGAGGCTATCAGCAGGCCTTCGATGCTATTAGGCCTCCGAGGCTATCAGCAGGTCTTTGATGCTATCTTCAGACCTTTGAAGCTAGCAGGCCTTCACGAAATTCTTGGTTCTCAATGACTTCTTGATTCTAAAGAAAAGAGAAATTCCAAGAGAGGGTAAGAAAGATTAGATCGAAGATTTTCAAAATATCCCAAGAGAGCTCCTCTAAGGTTCGCCCTTCTAGGGTTTGCTCCCCTAGAGGTTTCCTTTCCTAGGACTTTTGTTGGCAAGGCTCGCAAAACATCAAGCCCCGCGAAGTGTTCAGACACTGGAATCAAGACCTCAACACTTACAATATTTTACGCGATCATCTCGCCAAAGGCGTGACTCACGCGCAGGGGGCAAATGCTTACTGATAGATTGGTAGATGACATAGACCTCCTCCAAAGTAGAGGTGTTTTCCCCCAAGCCATGATGAATAAAGAATGTCATGTTGGATATAAATGACATGTAGAGAAGCACCATGGTCCTACTGGATACGAATGTCCCTGCATAGCTTAATGCACTGAAGAATGTCGGCTCTTTCTTTAGTATACCCACATAGTCAACATTCCCAAGTACCTCGTTGATCCAATGATGCCATTCCTGAAGGAGGCTAGATGAATCAGATAAGAAGTGAAGGGAACTGAAAGAGTACTCTTGTTTTTTCATGCATAGACAGGGAATGCGATCGGAATGGGGAAGGTCATCCCAACCTCCACAAGCCGCTGCATATAGGAACAAGCATTCCTTATCTGGCAGAGGAAGAATTGTACGGTCATAAGTCTGGAATTGCTCCCAAACGACGTCAGAAAGACCAAAGAGGGGAGCCCTTCCCCAATCATTGAGAAGCGGGGCCTCCTTGGTTGTTCCCAAGTCTGCAGAATGATCAACGGGGAGGGCCTGCAAGAAAAAAAAGAATTCAGCATAAGGGATCTAGAAAGCAAAGAAAGGATGTCAAGTAAAGTATTTGAACTTGAAGTACTCACCATAGCAAAGAGGAATGTCCGAGAGTTAATCTTCAAAACACCTGAAAAGAAGAAGAAACAATGTCGTAAAGAGTTAGGGAGTACATTTATGCAAGAAAAAAAATTCTAAAAATTTTCAAAAAAACTTCGGACGGCCAAAAGGCATCCTTCGGAGAATTTTTTGAACTTATAATGGCATACATCATGGCCGTTGGCGATGACTTTTGTAGGGTTCGTCGCTACGGTCGTTTTGATATATTACGGGCCCCAAAACTCCAAACGGATCAAAAGTTACGCTCCAAATAGTAACTACTCATCCCGAACTTCATTTTTTCGCCCAAAACATAGATTTTCCCCTAGGATTCGGCCCCCTAGAGTTTGGCCTCCTAGGGTTCGCCCCCTAGGGGTTTGGCCATTTGGAGCGGTTTCACTACATGTAGAGCATTTTTTTTCTTCCTTCGTGGACAAAACGTCTAGTCTTTCTTTATTACCCGAAGGAAAAAATCGAGATGTAATCAAGGTAATGGGGCTCGAAAGACAAAAGAAAGATTGGGGAGTCCTAAAATAATAATAATAATAATAATTGTAGGGTTCGGCCCCCTAGGGTTCGGCCCCCTAGGGGATGTTCCCTCTCTTCATTCCTTTGATGAGGTCCTGTTGCTCCATAAATCAACTGCTTGGAACGAGTGCTCCTTCGCCGCAAAAATTATAGCATTTCTCTGATGAATTCCGAGGGAAAAAACCAAGATATGATCAAGGTGATGGGGCTCGGAAGCACAGAAAGACTACAATTGCCTGAAATAAAAAAAAAAGAGAAATAGATGAAGCAAGTCAAGAAAAATAGAAGAAGGAATGAAGCTCCAAGGCTCGGGTTCCCCATAGGGTTTGGCCCTATAGGGTTCAACCCCTATGGTTTGGCCCTATAGGAAGGAATCCTCATTATTACCTCTCGTCTGAGTTAAAGAACGTCTCCTTGTTGCTCACTTAATGATCTTCCTGGCTTGTAGGAAGAAAGAAAATTTAAAATGAAGCAAGACAAAAAGTGAAAACTTGAATGGCTTGAAAGATGCATATATATAAATACATGTATATGTTTTCAAGTATGCTTGCACCAGAAGAAGAAGCAGTTACCATGCTCCTATTAAGGGAAGGATTTGATCTAGTTTCCAAAAGATAAGTAGATTTGATCTTGCTTCTGAATAGAAATATATAAATATTATTTCCTAAATATAGAACAGATTTGATTTTTGATTTTATTCCCAACAAAGGGAAATTTCGAAATATATGTTTGATTTTCCTTCTTAATGATAATAAGGAAGGATCTTGTCTTCAAAATCAAATAAAGAAAGATTTAATTTTATTTCCAAAATAAAATTAAGATTTGATTTGATAAAAAAAGGAAAGATTTAGTGTACCAAAAGAAAGATTTTATTATATTAAATTTTATTTGGTAACATCTGATGATCTTCGCCTTGTTTTTAATTTCCAGAAGAAAAAAAATTACGAAACAAATATTTGGGCAATCTATGGAAAGATTTTCAGAAGATTTTTTGATATGTCCAAGAAAGAGCCCTGCTAGTTTTTGCCTCCCGAGGGTTTAACCCCAAGGGTTTGGTGTCCTAGAGGTTCCCTCTTCTAGGATCCTTATCTTCAAGACTTGTAAAGTGGAGTCCTGCAAAATCATTCAAAAACTCAATGTATTCTTGCACGATCGTCTATTTGGGAATGCGACTCTCGTGTAGGGGGCAAATGTGGGCCCAGGTGCAAAATTAGGGTTCACATGACCTAATTAAATTAAATGCACAATTAGGGTTCCACGACTTCATTAAATGCACAATTAGGGTTCCACGACCTCATTAAATGCACAAATTAGGGTTCGCATAACCTAATTAAATGAAGACGGATAAGTCAAAAATAAAGGGGCTAGACCCAGGAGTTGCCTTCATGTGTCCCGAGGCAGAAGGCTCATGGAGGCGGCTCATTTTGGAAATTGATTGATGGATTGGATTGGTGGCTAGAAGGACAGGGCGATATGGGCATTATTCTAATGACTAAAGGGTATTTCTGGAATTCCCTGAAGACATGTGTCTGACATGTGATTACTTAAATTCCAAGAAGCTCTATAAATACCCCTTCCATTCTAAGAAGGAAGGGACCTCTCTTCAGACTCAGGACTTGGACTCTTGGAAGATCAAAGGACTCTTTTGGTGACTTAAGGCTTAAATATTCCACCTAAAAGCAATAAAAGGGTTTGGACATCCTCTCAACTCGAAGGACTCAAGAAGGCTCTTGGAATCCCTGATACCCTAACACGGTTCCCGGATTCTAGGAGTTATTGTGGCGACCCCAAATCCAGGTACTTGAAACCCGAACTCGGTTCTCCACGATACCATTTCTTTAAGCTGAATAATACTAAATAATAATACATTCGAACTTAATTTACATACATCAAAGTTTACTTCCCCAGATACGTGACCTTCAAATACATTCCTTACAATACCTGACAATAGATTCCATTGTCTTACTAACTATAACCATTAACTCATACTAAATCTCATTCGAATAGCTTTTCTTTTCCCTTTCGCGTGCTCGAGCCTTCAGTCGTCGATCAGACGAATCGAAAACATTTAGTTTAAGCAAGGATGAGCATTTGAGTGCCCAACAAGTAATAATAATTATATATATAATTTGAAAGAATATAAGTATTCTCTTTACATAACACTTCTATACAACGAATCAAAAGTTGTGAAGTAATCTGCATCTTGATAAAAGATTCACATAACAACTCTCTTTCAATTTCTTGAAATTAGGCTCCACCCATGAATAGGGTTTAAGAAACATACTATGAACATGGTTTTTCATTTTCTAAAAGGTTTAACGAAATTCATCTCGCAAACCGTCATAACTTACTAGCACGGAGGGTGATCATTTCATTGTACCCTATATTGATCAATACTACATAACTTGAACGAAATTCATCGCTCACCCTTTGTCCGCCAAGTTTATAAAAATTTTCCCATTATCGGGATGTTCATACATGCTCGGTTCCAAACAGAAGGTTTTAATCTTGCTCAACAATAATATGTAATTCAACATATATGTATACGGGTAATTGAAAAAGTGTATCAACGTGTGAATAAATGCTATGATTATCCAAGTGGGGACACTTGTATAACCATTTAGAAATCAACTTAATGTAATATATATCCGAGCTAACATGTTGATAATCAAAGCGTATATAATCATGCGGTGAATAGAAAAATTTCAAACTTCTTACTCATGTCCATTGCATAAAGGAAATGCAAAGGTAAGATACTCACCGATTTCTTTGATTACAAATCTCAAATTAGGTTTTATCTCTTTATCACAACCTATCAAGAATCAGATCATTCGTTCGATTAGAACAATATATCATAACACATAGTACTGTCTATTACAGTCATCACATAGTCTAATCACGTCATCACATAATCGCAGTGATCTTACTTTTAGTTCATATTCTACACTTGAAATATTTTTATACATTTTTCAAATATCTCATCCATGTTCTTACAGTAGCCTTTTCTTTCTATTATAGAATTCGACATTTGTTTCGGCTGCATCGACTGACTTTTATCGGGTAAATCGAGTCTAAGACTCTTATTCTATATCTCAACATCTCGTAAATATCGGACATTTTACTTTTAATCATTTTCTAATTTTCCGTAAATTGAAAATTTAAAATAAATCAAATCATCACTCAAGGGCTTATAGTGATATAAGCTGTTACTATGGGTGCTCTTCATCAAATCCTGGACTTCATAACCTGGTTTCTACTGCCACACTAGTTTGGTAATTTATAACTTTCAAACATCTAATCATAATTAAATGACTTAAACATTAAACAATTCCATTATCATTAATAATTAATTTATATTAAACTATTAATGAAACCATTGCCAAAATATAAAAGTTATTTATAATAACTCAAACTCTTTTAAAATATTTATATTACCCTTAAATGATTTTTAAAACAATTAAAATCATTTTTTAAATAATCACCATTAATATATAAATATTAATGTACTATTCATCCAAATATTAAAAGTCATTAATTATAAATTAAAATATTTTTAAATCCTTAATATCCTCTTTAAATGATTTTTAAATAAATAAAACCATTTTAAACTATTTATTTAATAATAATTATTAAATAAACTAAATATTATTAATATTATCTTAATATCATTAATATTAAATTATTAATGAAATTATCCTTTAAATATTAAAAGTTATATTTTATAACTTAAAATATTTTTAAATACCTTAATTTCATTTAAAATGATTTTATAATATTAAAATCATTTTTAAACTAAATTATTTAATATAATCATTAAATAACTTTAATATCATTAATATATAATTAATTAATGAAATTCATCACAAAATATTAAAAGTCATGGGAAATAACTTAAAAATATTTTCTTATACCATAATATAATTTTTCATGATTTTTCATGAATTAAAACTATTTTTAAATAATTTATTTAATATTATAATTAAATAAATAAATACCTTTTATATTCTAAAAATATTAAATATTTATGAAATATACTCAAAATAATTAAAAACTATTTTTCAGACTTTAAAATAATTTTTCATAATTTATTTGGTATTTTTAATAATTAAAATCTAATTTTTCTAATTTTTAAATCATTTTTTGGAAAATCGTAAATTAAAATAATTAAAATCGTAAGCTAAAGGCCCCTATAGTGATGTAAGTGTCGCTTATAGGTGTTCTTGAGCCTACCCAGATCTTCATAAAGCGTAACCGAAAGTGGCCTACTTTTGACCGTGAATAACTCTCTCATCTTAACGAATTTGGACAATCTATAAATTGGGTCTTGTAGAGTAAATACAAGAATATAAGATCCAACAATCATAACCTCTAAACAAACATCAGATCTGGGATAAATCACCATCAAAGTAGCTACCAAAGTCGTTTCTTCACGAAGAACAACGAGGTGCCTACTTTGGACCTCTATAACTTGATGATCGTGTACCTTTTATGTGATCTATCAATTCCAGTGTGTATATAACATGTAGTACTACAACTCTAACACTTAAAATCATCATAAAAACAATAAATCATGCAGATAAAGTATGGTCAAACCTTGTCAGAAAAATTAACACTTAGAAAATTCAGAATTTTCCGGTCAATGCCGGTCAACCCACTTTGACCTTAAATAACTCTTAATCCATAATATATATGGACCTGATTCGTTTTGGAGCTTATATAACACATGACAAGATACACATAACAACCTTTATAACACAAAACACATTAAAGATAACCGAGATATAAGGCCTGACATTTTCCAAAATAATATTTTTTGGACACTTAGAATATTTTCGGGTTTGAAAACGGTAGAATTCAATCTTGGTCAACCTACTTTGACCGCTTATAAATCCCGATCTACAATAGATATGAACTTGATTCCTTTTGGAGATTAAAGACCACATATCAAGGCTACCTATAACAACTTTTAAACAACAAAACTCGTGATCTACCAAAGAGTTATAGCCTCGACATTTGGTGAAAAATAACGGAATTGATTTTTCCAACTTGTTTAAATCTTCAAATTCGTGCACTTTGATGTTATGGGTCTGTGTTTTTACAACCCAGAACATTAATAGACTCCCTATTACACTACTTTAAACAATCAATTGCATCAATTAACATCTAATCGAAGGATTTCAAAATTAGAGAATTTCATACCTTTTCTAGCTTCGATTTTTGATTTTTTTGGCTTTGATGCTTCTGATTTGTTGTTTGTAATGGTTGGGCTTTGATTAGGAGCTTATGGGTAAGAGAATTTCGTTGGCTAGAGCTTGAGAGAGTGTGGCTAGAGAGTTTAGAAAATATTAGTGTGCATTTGCATTATTTCTCCCTCAATCTCTATATATAGACCATGTCAAGTGCCTTGGATGCTCAATAGGGTTGTTATAATTGAGGTGTAATGGTATAGTAGCATGAGGGAATTCTAGAAGCCATTGATTAGCTAGCATAATTGAAGATTCCATCAACAATGCTACTAATAATACACTAAAATGGACAAAAAGGGTATTTTGGTAATTTCGCATATAATTTCATGGGCATTCTTGTACATGGCAATTAAATGTAATATTTAATCACTAGATGGTAATTCTTATTATTTATCAATTACTTTCTATCCTTTGGTAAATTAAAATATTTATACAATAACATCGTAATTAAACCCAATAATTTTAAATTAGGGTTTTGATTGAAAAATTAGGGTTTTCTAATTAGGGTTTCTTAACGCCATCAATTAGGGTTTCTAATTGACCATTAGGGTTCTCTAATTATCTGTGTATGTTCTAACATAGTCGTTACGGTCTCTAACTTCAACCGATTAGGGTTGTAATAATTAGGGTTTTGTCTAATTATCGACATACAAAGCGATAATTAGGGTTTTCTTCTAATTACTGACATCTTATACACAAGAACCTTCATATACACAATACTACTCGGTCATATCTCAGAATCGAGTTTAATAATTAGGGTTTCACAAGACGGTAATATGCTATGACCTAATTGGCCGTCATTCTTTCAATATTATCTCGGTTCGCACATATATGAAATACATAATTATTATTTGTAAAATCATTATAACAATAATATAATATTATTATTCTCATCTCTTGATCACAATCCCAATTCGTGGTTTGGATCTCATATCGACTTCTCTTCATACACAACATCGATTATCAAGCTAAAATAATTAACTTAAATAATCTGAACAAATCATATAATAAAATATTTATTATATAATTCTAATTATCACTTCATATATTATTTCCAATCATGTTATCATGGAAAATAATTAATAAAAACATTTCGACATGTAAATTAATTACCATAAAAATATAATTTGTAGTAATTAATAATTCCAAAATTATTTCTAATTTTTCAAGTAATAAAAATATTCGCATTTATCGTTCACATTACTAGACACTTATTCTCGTCATTAAATCAAAAAAAAAAAAATTATACGCAAATTTTCTTATTTATTTTATTTAGGAAATTTCGGGTTATTACATTCACCCTCCCTTATAAGGATTCCGTCCCCGGAATCACCACTTTAAAACTCATACACAGAAGAGTACATAACGCATATAATCCTTGCACATAGACCTCGATCAATACTTGATCGAACTGATCTTTAACTATTCTCCATAACGCTTGTCTATCTGATAAACAGAAATTTGATTTCGAAAAGAACTCAAATTCCTTCCTCAAAATTTTTTTAATAAAGAAATCTACTATATGTATATATACAGGAAAATCATATAAAATATTGAAGTTATTCGAATAGAACCTGGAGTTCCATTTCCAGCTGCCACAGTATCCTCAACTGCTACGATATCTTGAACGACCATAATGAAGACACTTACGGTTTATTTTGTTATCGCCTTATATCTTTCTTTGTCATTTCTCGTATTCACATTCCTTATCTCACTTCTCCTTCTTGAATAATCTTTCACCTTATACTCCATTGATTCACAAATAAAACATTCGCTATACATTCTTGAATTGGGACAATTGGAAGAGATATGTCTCTTCTGCCCACAAACTTTCTCTTTATCTCATTTCCTTTTATCGTATAGGTGATAAAAGTTATCTTTTGCCCTTTCCGTTATCCTAACTATCATAAACGCTTCTACTGAGTCACTTAATCCTCTATACCCTAGCAATAGGATTGCCTTAAAGTCTTTGGCGTTCGACATTCAATTATCTGGTTGATCTTCCGCGGCTGGTTTTTCGTTTTTGTCTCGGTGACATAATCATAAATTATTCTTCATTTCCTTACATTTTAAGCCTCATCGTATACGTTCGACATATAACACAAAATTTTCTACTCAAATAATCATTTAATCAAAATATTGGATTTGAAACTTGGTTTACTATATTAACCAATATTCAGATAAATATCTGCTACTTTTATAACAACTTACTTCATTAATCCAACTTGTGACACTCATGGTACTTCTAACCATAACACCTCACATTAATAGAACTTAACATACCATAGCACATATTGCTTTAAACATCAGCTATCCCTTTGTGACTACAACAGTCGGGATTTAAAATCTTGACCAACATAAAAGTTGAAAATAGTTCATTACTTATCACACATATTACATAACATAACCCATACTACTTATCTACCAAGCCTTTCTTCTCGGACATTCATTCGCTCGATGTCCTTCCATTCCAAAATTAAAACATCCACCTTTCTTATAGTTGGGGCAACGAGGAGAGGTATGTCCCTCACAGCCGCAAATATAACATATCTTCTTCCCTTTCTTCTTATCAGGTTTTCCTAAGTCAGGATCTTCTATCTTTCTTTTTCCCTTACGTCTCGGAGTCGCGCACGATGTGTTGTTTGAGGCTCCCATCCTGGTCAATTTGGATCTTAAGCTTATCCCGTTTCTTCCATTTTTTCTATTAATGCCGACGTAGCAACTTTTCTTTCTCCCACAACCTTTCTAGTGAAGAAACCTTGTTCTCCAGATCTGATTTCGTTGATGCTTGGCGACTTCAACTTTAGTGTCCGAATCACTATCTCGTCAAATCCACCATTTTGGATTTGATACTACGCTTTTCCACTATAGCCACCTCGTCCGATTTGGGTTCTTGGTAAGCTTCTATTTCAATTTGTTGGCCTCGATATTAGCTCGGGGGTATGGATCGATCCTTCTTATTCCACATATCTTTTCCACTAGACATCTACATACATAAGTTACCCTGATTAGCATGTAGTATATATACACAGCAATCAAGAGTTCTATATACGTTGTCTCTTATTTTGTTTGACAATAAATTTATTCAATCCATCTCTATAAACACATCAACGCCTATCTTTTTGCCAAAGGCGCTCCATCCACTCAAGATCGAATCGTATGAAGGCGATGTCTAAAGCCCCGCTCCAAGGTATATATCCGGTGTCTTTGGCTTCTATCTCAACCTTCAACCTGCCCTATCTCAGATCTCTCCCTCTGCTCCAACCTCCTCGTAACTCGCTTAACTCCATCGTGTTCTAGGTGAGCGGCGTCCTTGTATCATTGTTCCAAAATCGGAGAGTACGATTCTGCTCTCTCCTCACCTTTCGGCTCTAACCCTTAAGTCGTCGTTCCTAACTATCAAATCTCTTATCATCTCACTGTCTGTGTACTCCTCGCTAGAGTCCATCGTCTCTTGGGTCAAGGAATTACTATTTTGACTTTCGTCATCCATCCTATGACCACAATAAACGAGACAACATCATTACTGAAATAAAATATATTCATCATTACAATGAAGTAATATTTTATTTAGTACCACTAAAACTCGATGAATCTCTTCAACTCATCATATCTTATAACTTCTCACCAGAGTACTTCGTCTCCTGGTTCACTGAATATCTATCTTAACTTTCGTCCTCCATTCTACTAAGGTTATAATTCTTCACCAGAGTTCTTCATCCATTGAATATTTATCTTAACTTTCGTTATCCATTCTACTAAAGTTATAACTCTTCACCAGAGTTCTTCGCTCATCGAATATCTATCTTAACTTTCGTTATCCATTCTACTAAGGTTATAACCTAGGTTTCGCATTCTAACGTTTATAACCCATGACTTTGATACCAACTCGTATGGCGACCCCAAATCCGTGTACTTGAAACCCGAACTCGGTTCTCCACGATACCATTTCTTTAAATTTGAATAATACTAAATAATAATACATTCGAACTTAATTTACATACATCAAAGTTTACTTCCCCAGATACGTGACCTTCAAATACATTCCTTACAATACCTGACAATAGATTCCATTGTCTTACTAACTATAACCATTAACTCATACTAAATCTCATTCGAAGGACAGGGCGATATGGGCATTATTCTAATGACTAAAGGGTATTTCTGGAATTCCCTGAAGACATGTGTCTGGCATGTGATTACTTAAATTCCAAGAAGCTCTATAAATACCCCTTCCATTCTAAGAAGGAAGGGACCTCTCTTCAGATTCAGGACTTGGACTCTTGGAAGATCAAAGGACTCTTTTGGTGACTTAAGGCTTAAATATTCCACCTAAAAGTAATAAAAGGGTTTGGACATCCTCTCAACTCGAAGGACTCAAGAAGGCTCTTGGAATCCCTGATACCCTAACACGGTTCCCGGATTCTAGGAGTTATGCCACGCGTCGTTGGAGTAATCGCCCACCTGTCGTTCTCCTCTCTTCAATCAACCAATCAATTATGCGCTCTTCGTGGATTTCTCTCCTCCTCAGCCAATACGAAACCCTAACCCTAGCAAGGTACGATTTCCTTGCCCACACATATTAAGTAATTAGTAGTCAAATTTTAAAATAATTCAATTTATCATAATGCAAAAAGACAAAACCAGCTCACTATATATAATCACTTAGCTAGATTTAAAGGAGACAATAGTAATTTTGTTACCCTATATCACGAACATAGATCTACTAGCCTAAACAAGATGTCCAAATAATAACATACACGCCCAACAGGAAACACAATACATGTGACGAAGGTTCTCTATAAATATAACCTAATATTCCTCTCTTTCTACGCCTTTCTACTTCATTTCACTTTATTTCATCTGATGCGAAAGGTATCCATCTCTCTCTAATGACACTTCATATACATTTTTGTACATCTTTTCATGATCTTGGATATTATAGTTGCTATATTTAAGTTAATCCATCCCCCCCTCTCTCCCCTCTCTCTCTCTCTCTATATATATATATATATATATATATATATATATATATATATTGATTTGCATTACATTAGTGAGTCTTTTAATTGCGACATTCTCAATTTTTTAGGCATACATAAAGATATTCACAAAAAGAGGAGCTAGATAGATGTCAATGGCGAATGTGAGTATATCGCTTCTAACTTTCATGTTTTTTAACATAAGCTCATTTTATTTTTTTTATTTCGATGAGATTTGAAGAGTAAATTTTGTTTGTTTCTTGCTTTTTAGACAAAACCTAGAAGTTTCTAACGCTATATTTGCTAAGATTGACTTATTTATAAAAAAAACACAAAAATCGAGAAAGGAAAAAAACACGTGCGATAAAATATATAGTTTTAAATGTAACATTTGATTATTTTTTTTGTAATTTTTAAAAATCTATTTAGATAATATTTTGATCTCTAATTAATTGATGGGACCCCCCAGGTGGGGCTTAAAATTTCCCCCTATATATAGGTTTCAAATTGTTGATGGTAAGCCAAAATGTATTTTAATTAATTACCTATTTTGTCTTTCTCCTTTTCACGTATCTAGTGTAAATCTTATTTATTTTAATTTCTTACCGTCTTTATGATTAATTTTATGCAATATAATTTTCTTGCAGCATTTTGACAAATTTTCTTATATATATATATATAATGTTTATATTGTGTAGAACAACGAGATGGGATTTCTAGGAGTCGATCAACCCAACCAAAACCAAGCAAACAACAACGACAACTTCTCCATACAATCCTACTCAGGCTCAGCTTTAGGCTCTGGGTCTGACTCTCTACAGGCTGATCACATGATGCTTTATGATCCTCAGCCAAGTTGGATGGTGCAACCTTACCCTACAGTTTCGGTATCTATTTGCATTACATTCGATCTTCAAATAATTTGTTTTTTGTACAAATGTCCTTTCATAAATATTGAAAAGGAAAGAAATATAGCTAGGTAGTATATATATGCGTGCGCGCGTACACACACACACATACACACACACACACACACACATATATATATATATATATATTCTCAAAGCACACATATATATATACAAGATATATATATATATATATAGTCAGTCAATATATACTACAAAACCTAAGCAAGTAATTGAAGGATCAGTGAATCAAAGGTATAAAAGCACATTTGATACACTGATCCTTTAAGAACTTGTATAGGTCTTATGGCATATACTTGAACAGAATATATGAATATATATATATATATCTTTAATTTTTATTAATCTTTTCTTTAAATATTTTGGTCATATACCTCAAAATCGTTGCTAGAAGGAATTTAGGTACTGAACTTTCTTAAAATCTAACATTGAATTTAAAGTTAAATATATCAGTCAAATTAGATCAACCATAAATCTAAAAGATTTATGTTAGGGAATTTTTTGCTCACACTTATCTCATTAAAGCATGATTGTTTCCCTAGGGCATAATTATCTTGTTTTGATCAGGTGTTTCGAAATGGAGGCGGTCAGTCAGTTCATTTCAGAGATGATCTACAAAACCAAGTTCCATCTTTTGATGATGTAGTAAGTATACACTTTCACATGTTTAATTAATAAATTTACTTCCACTTACAACCAATTTTGAAGAGGGTACTTCAAAATTTTAGCAAAATTTTAAATTATAATGAAGTATATCATACATTTGTCCAAGTGTTAAGCGTCGGACAGTAGTACTTTAGGTTAAAAGTAAAAAATCCATAAAACATAGCTTATAGCATACCTTTTAATTTTATTTCAAAACTTTATTTGAAGCACTTAAATTTGTTTTATTCTACTCAGGCTCCTTATTCTTCGATGTCTGGAATGAGGTACACACATTATTATTATTATATTTTCCCTAATAACATTCTATGGAAATGTACTGCACATTTCATTTAATTTCATCTAATTCATGTTTTTTTTGAATTTGTAATTTACCATGGCACATGCATACAAAATACTTATTTTTGATTCAGGCCTCAAGGTTTTGGCAACCAATCTGGTCAATATGAATTTGATAGAATGTATCCACAACTTCAGAACTCCAACAATTTATCCATACCTTCCTGGTACCTATTCTTTCACTTTGTCATATATTAATTTTATAGACTGTACATAAGATTCAATATTATTAATTTTATTTTTGTAAAACCCTTATCTGTTAATCACCAGTATATCACGCTTTCTAGATGCCTAATCTTACACATCGACCTTTTATACAATGAATTATTACTGGGAATATGAATGACAACATTGGAAATTTTATCTCAAAACATATACGTGTTTGTTCATCTTCTGTTGTAAACACTTGTAATAATCGAACAAATTCATAATATTTGGCCTTAGCCAAGAGCTAAGGAAATCCTATAATTAAACAAACAGAAATAGGGACTTGTTTGATCAAATAAATTAAACATCCTAACAATCTTTCTTTTGTCCAATATATGTTTTCTAACTTCAGGACTCTACAGCCAAAATATAACCAGCAGCACCAACTCGATCAAGCCACAATCACTGGTGAAGTTAATCCCAAAATGGTTAACCCAATGACGTCTCAAACCTCAATCCCTTCCGGGTAATAGAACAATTCATATTTCTATTTCATATATATGTTTTTACATTTAACTAATTTTGTTGCTTATATTCCTATGTATACATATTTTTAGAGGCATGGCTCAGCACCCTAGTGGAGCCATTATGTCTCCAAGCATAAATGTTCATTATCAAGCTCAGCAGGTATAAATATTCTACTTCAGTTAATTTTATGTAAACGTGTTTTTTACACTTATTTTATCGTATAAAAATGCATATTAACATCAATTACACTTTCACCACAAGTTTTGCACATAGTTTGGATTATTTTTTAAAATTTTAATTTAATTTTTGTTTTTGTTTTCATTATCAACAAATTTAGAGGGATCTTCACAGGCAAGATGGGATTTTATCAATGCTAAATCCAAATCAAGTTCAGTATTATCATGGGAATGGAGATAATAACTTGAGTTCCCCTTATAACTCGATTCCACAAAACGGGTGTGCATAATTATATATCATTTGAGACACTTTAAAACTATGTTGCTCTAAAACAAGCAATTTTGGAAACTCTAATTTAATTTTATTTATTTTTTCTTTTTTGTTGTTATTTCAGGGTACATATTTCTAGTCAGATTTACGAACCTAAGAATACGAGGATTGGCACTTTATTTGATCCTAGTTTGAAGTTATTCGAGGAGAGCGAATTCTTTGGTAAGTAACTAATTTAATTAAATTATTTTCAAATTGTTTTATTCAATTAATGGAGATGGTTGCACATTATTCAAACATTGCCAACAACTAAGTTTCAAAATACTTAAATATTGTTGAAGTTGAGAATAGTGAGCCTAGATCCATATGAAGTGCTTTAACATATGGCATAGCTCATGAATCGAAATGTTTTGTCTAATCTTCAATCTCATGTCCCATGTTATATATTGTTTCCGAGTGTTATGTAGTTACTTATTTATAATTAATTTATTCAATAAATAAGTATTACATGGTACCAATACATGAAATAAAATAGTAGATGAGACAGTAAAAGGGATACCATGTCTGAATTGATACCTAAGGGGCAATGATCTTCTAGAAGAAGTCATACCCAGGGGCGGATTTATGCCTGGAGCAAGGGGCACCTTCTTCCAGTGAATTTTCTTCCATGCGTTTGGGCCATCCTTGACTCCTTCGCTTGTCCCATAATATACACCCCCACCACCACCCTCTTTTTGTATCAGTGACTTTTTAAAGTAAAGATAGTACTACTTCACTTATTTCTCTCTCCATGTGTCTTTGCCTATTTTTGATTCAAAAAGAAAAAAATATGTCATCAGTGTAACACCCTGTAAAGTACTCTCTCCTACTTTCTTTTCTTTTTTAACCAACACCCTGTAAAATTTTTTAGTTGTAAAAAATAAATAAATAAATAAATTTTTTGACTCGAAATCCACTCATTTTCTTTATATATTTTTTTCTAACTAAAACTCAAAAACACCACTTTTCTTAAAAAAATTATCTTCTATTACAAAACTCAAAGACATTATCTCTTTTTGTTTTCCTTCGCTTTCTTTTCTTTTATCTCCAAATTAAAACTCAAAAACAAGGTGTCAAAACTCCAAAGACACCTATTTACTTAGTTTTCTCTTATTAAAAGTGTGGCCTTATCCAAATCTTTTGGATTTGTCTCATTTGTACTACATTGGGTTTTAATAAAAAAAAAAATTGTTAGATAAAAAAAAACATTTCTAGTATTTTCCTTATAAGAAAATTATGTAAGTAAGCTCATATTTAGCCCGATAAAAATAGTCAAATAATTGTATTTATAAAATAATAATAACAACCTTAAAAACTATTTATACCTACTACCTAATACTACTAAGAAATATATTTCAAGAAACTTAAAAATTAGATGTTAAATTATATCATGCATGTTCATCATCTAAAATTATATCATGTATTGCTCACACAACAAATATTGAAAGGACATTACAACCAATATAGATGATCAAATAGTAGATGTCATAACAAAAATTACAGACGCGCACAAAAATTACTTAACGACTTAAGTGTGAAGAAATTATATTGGATTTAAAAAAGTATATATATATATAGTTATAATTTTATTCTTAACAGATTTTTATTTTTTCGAACCCTCACTGAACTGTGTGGTTTGATCCACCCTGGTCATATCTTTATTTAAATTTGAGGATAGAAAGTGTTTTAAATTTAAAAGCATGAGAAGTTACAAACTTCTGATATCTTTTCTTGATATTAAGTAGCACGTGTATATAGGAAAAGTATAACATTGGTATTTAGCCATGACTAAAAGTAGGAGATGCAATTCCCAGTCTATACAGTATGCATACCCATAATACACGCTGCAATATAAAGTTAATACATAATTTCACTCTTTTATTAAAATTCTCTTATTTTTGTGGTTACAGATAAATACAATTGGCCTTGAAGCTGCACTATGTTGAAAGCTATTTGGATCATAATGGTGCATGATATAAGGCAAAGATGGGTACCATATATAGGGTACTTGACTAATCGAGATTTCTACCAGTTAGATATATTGAAAATTTGTACTGATTTTATCATCCAAATTTGCTTCTATGCTTTCTTTTTTTTATGTCAAATTATGTTGCTTATGGAGCAGAATCAGCTGGATTAGCTTTTATGAAACTTCGATCCGAATTGTTTATCTTGTTCGTATAATTGGTAGTTTATCTTTAATGTGGCGTTTTAAAGTGATTTAATCATTTATCTTTTTGTGCGTGTCTGTACTTTTTGTTATGACATCTACTATTTGATCATCTGTATTGGTTGTAATGTCCTTTCAATATTTGTTGTGTGAGCAATACATGATATAATTTTAGATGATGAACATGCATGATATAATTTAACATCTAATTTTTAAGTTTCTTGAAATATATTTCTTAGTAGTATTAGGTAGTAGGTATAAATAGTTTTTTAGGTTGTTATTATTATTTTATAAATACAATTATTTGACTGTTTTTTATCGGGTTAAATACAGTTTACTACATGAACTACCATCATATTCATGATTAGACCCAAATAATTTGGGTTTACACTTCAGGCCTAAATTTCAGAATCCGGTCAAAATTGATTTAAATACCTAATTTTCCGGGCAGATAAGAATTGTATACGGTCAAAAACGGGCTAATAACACTTATGTTACATCAAGTACCACCAAATTCACAATTTACTACCTCAAGTACCTAATTCGTATAAAATTTATATAAATACTAGTACTATTTTTGACGTATTAAATCTGTATAAATCCTAATAAAAAATTATTGTATGTTAAATTATTAAAATTAAATATTAATACACATTACCATATACAAATTTTTTATTTTAAAATTTAAAAAAAATACTTTATTACCAAAAAATCAATAAACTTTTAAACATACAAATTATATTTTTAACACGAATTAAATAACATTAAACTTGTTACCAATTGTCAAAAAGTGCCCAAAATTTAATAAATTAAATAATACCCTTCTTATATAGGAAGAGCATACAAAAGGAGGAGAACAAAATTAAAAAGAAAAAGAACTAGTGAAATGACCTATTTGCTCTCTCTCTCTCTCTCTCTCCTTTTCCCTAATCCTTCAAATTGTTTTATTCCTTCAAATTTGGAAATTTTAACAAATTGTATGTATAAATTTTACAACTTAAATCTTGCAAATTATAAATTATATCATAAATTATAAATTTTCGTCTTAAATTTTATAAATTGTATGTATAAATTTTACAACTTAAATCTTGTAAATTATAAATTATATCATAAATTATAAATTTTTCGTCTAAAATTTAACAAATTGTATATATAAATTTTACAACTTAAATCTTGCAAATTATAAATTATATCATAAATTATAAATTTTTCGTCTTAAATTTTACAAATTATATCACAACTTAAATTTTACAAATTGTATTTATAATTTTTATAACTTTATTTATAAATATTTATAATTTTAAATTATATTTATAATTTTATACCATATTTCTACGGTATTAGTTACTATTTTTAAAGGGCTAAAAATTATTATATTTATAATTTTAATTTAGTTTTCTTTGGGGGCCGAATCATGAATATGGTGGTACTTGAAGTAACAGAATTGTAAATAATCCTTTTTTAAATGAAGTCAAACTGTATATTTATACGGTCAACTGTTATTAAATACACAAAACCCGATCGGATTCTTGGACGGGTCAGGTATCCCGGCCGATTTTGACCGGATTCAAAAATTGGGGGCTAAATTGTATCAAATTAGGCACTTTATGTAATAAATTATAAGTCCAAATTTTTTGGGGGCCGAATTATGAATTTGATGATACTTTAGAAGTGTAATTAGCTCTTTTTTTTTTTTATCAATTCCTTGGTCATTCAAGGACCTTCATTCTCCCATTACACTGTATCAATTGGTATCAAAGCCAGTTGTTCACCTGAATGAATCCGTTGATCATAAGCGAGACATAACCCACTTCTAAGTGGTTAAGGAAAATGATGACTAACCAAGTTGAAGTGGAGTTCTTTCCTTCTTTCGGGCTTATATCTTTCGTCACGGGGATTAGTTAATGTTAGTCTCTCTTATCATTTAAACCACTAATTATCGCATTTGAAATCTCATCTCTACCCTAGTCTTGACGGAAATCAAGCAACACCGCCATTGGCCAATTGATTGTCACAAACCCCAACCAGCATCAAAGAAAAAAAAAGGTCTTTGATTGAAGCCTAACCTTAAAAGTGATGCATGTAATTGATAAAACCAGGTAAATTGTTTAGACCAGAGAGACTCAAGTATTTTACAGACATGAGTCAGATTAAGAGCCAAAAGACTATGCAGTTGTATCATGTAAACATCTCCTCTTAGGAATTAACCCATTTAAAAATGCGTTATTGATATCAATCTAATAAAGGACCTGAAAGAATAAAAGAAAATGCAAGTGTCAATATAGGTCAGATAGTTGTAGCCTTGATGAACAATGTAAAGATAAAGTCATAATATTTCTCCATAATCAATACCTTTCAATTGATAGTATCCTTTGAAAAGTTATCGTGAATTAAAATGATCTAGAGAGACATTAGCTTCCTATTTCATTCGATTAATCCATTGATAATTGAATATATGTTTTGATGAGATAGAGAGCTAGAACAAGTAACCAAGTACCATTTTGAATAAGTACATGGTATTTATCTTTTATCCAACATAGTTTGTCTTCATTAATGGTGTCGTATTTGACTCAATTTTGATGTCACATTTTGTCCCACTCTTTTGCATTAATTGTTATCTCCTACTCTTTAGTTTTTTATCTACAATTATTTTGTTACTGAATAAAAAATTACTTGGATAGCAATACAAGGGTGGAATAACAAATGAGAAAAGAAATAAGACAACACGTTAAAATTTGTAATATTTGGTAGTTCACTATTTATATGTGTTTTAATTTATTTGTGTTGGATATTTCACATGAATCTCACATTTGATAAATTTAAGAGTGTAGATGGGTTAATAAGTATGGTAGAGCGCCTCAACCTAATAGGTTAACACTTTAGGTAAGGAGGTGGTCCAAAATGCTTATTGGGTCAGTCTACACATTCTTATAGACTTGAATCAAGTAGAGCACAGGATGATTTGAGTCGGGGCACATGTGTGCGGTGCATGGTGATGAATTGATGTGAGATGGATTGTACAATTCCGCAACAAATTGTTTGATAAAAATTTATCAATGATATGATTAATTTTGCAGCACTTAAATACTAGAAATTAAAACAAACTTGTTACAAATGCATAATTCAAAATAACAACATCAACCTATAGTTCTTCAAGTTTACTTTGCCATAATAAAGTAAAGGAGAAACAACAACCGCCACAAAGGGAAATGAAGGAGAAGCTAGTTTGGAACTAAAGGGGGGCAGCAACAAAGGCTTCAAACTCTAGCCGGAGACGCTTCATCTCATTATTGATGCGTTCATTTTCTGATTACCAAAAAGCAATCTTTGTGTCATTTTTCTCCTTCTTTGCTACTAACATTGTTCGCTCTTTTTGTAACAACGATATCTCTTTGTCGATCTCTTCAACAGATCTGGATTTCCCTTGAAACTCTTCACGATTTTCCTTCATTTTTCAAAACCAAACGAATTAAACCAGAAATAAAAAACATGATAGATACTTGCATACCAAATTCTTCAAGATATAATCCAAAATTAGATAATTTAGATAAATATATGTTTTTCCGAAAACCTAGTAATTTGCAAATTCTCAAATAGTGCAATATTACCGATACAAAATTAGTGCATAACATATTAATTAATAAATTTATCAAAAATACTTTTAAAATATCAACTTTCTGGGAAATATCAAATGTGTTTTGAGGGTTGGAAACTCCTCACCAATCCTAGAATGGAACAAAAACCCATCTGTAATCAATAAATTCATACCCTTCAAAACAAGTCATAACTCTAAGAATTAGAATACTTCATTAGCTATATCAGATATACTCTATATATATAATATAACAAGAAGAAAACCCTACAAAAAAATAACTATAATTATCACCTTAAGAACATCAACAACTTTTAGTTTTCTATCCATTATCAGTAATTCATCACCAATTTTTATTTCTAATTAAGTGTGAGAAACTGGAAAGGGAAGGCCCTAATTTATAGAAGAGGTTTCACCGTTTCGGAAATAATACGCGGCCGTTGTCCGGCTTCTTTCCCCAAAAAACCTATCTACACTATCGTTGCTCACGTGTGGGCCCCATTAAGGATCAAAATAAATGCAT
>CM035145.1:33553155-33555655 GCA_020205605.1 Panax ginseng
ATTGCCTACACGGTGCTATTTGTGTGTTCATGCGCGGTCATTCTGGATGGTCGGCGCGGTTTTGACCTCTTCTTTACTGGCTTTTTTGGCCAAGTGTTGTCCAAGTTAGGCGAACGAGACTCGAACTCCCATCTTTCGTGATGTCTTAATCGAAGTCCCGTCAGTTGCAACGCTGCGGTTCATTGCCTACGCTGGTGCCATATGTGTGTATGACGGGTCATCTGGAATTTCTTCTGCTGTGCCAAGTGCTATTAAAGGTTTTGACCTCTTCTTTTTCTAGCTTTTTGGCTAAGTGTTGGGCCTAGTTTTGCCTAACGCGGCAGGCTATAACTCTGACGGTCTCCGGGTATGTCGTAATCGAGTTGTCCAATCAGCTGGTAACGCCGTATCGAGTCCTATTGCCTCACGCCAAGTTCTATGTGTGTTTTCTTACGCATTATCTTCTGGACGTCAATGATGCGGGTTTTTCAATTCTTTTTCGACTTTTTGGCCAAGTGTTGTCAAGGTTAGCTTAATCTGGACTCGAACTCGGTCTCCGTGATGTCTAAATCGCAATAAATGCAAGTATTTTCAATGAAATAAGATCGACAGTAATATGAGGGTACCGATTTGGAACCAAACAAGACTTATAAACAAGGATATAATGAAGGTTTCTCCCAATGGAGTTTTCATGATAAGTCAAAGTCTAATTTCTCCTGAGTCAAATTTAATCTTGAACGCAAAGAGAGAAATAAAAAGAACGGTAGATCCCAGATCAATAAAGTATAGACTTCGCTAGAGTTTATGATAAGCTTACCCGTGAAAACCTCATTCTGTTCCTTTGCTTTCGTAGGTCACAACAAATGCCTCTCGCACAACCGCTTGATTTTCTAGACTACTGGTGCTCCATCCTAGCTAAATTTGTCTTGTGAACTACAAAAATTGAGCTAAGTGACCTTCTCTTCCATAATTATAACATGCTTTGACTCAGATCGCAATTTGGACCGATGTGTCCCTTTCCTCCGCATTTCAAGCATATGACAGGTGGTCTTTCCTTCCTTAACAATCAAAAAGCCGTGCCGACGCCTTCCATCATTGTTGAATCTCCTTCGAAAATGTCCATTCTTATTATTTTGGCTCTGATTACACATCAAGTGGTTACCATTTTCGCATGTTGATTCCTCCACGCTTGTTGTCACCGCTTCAACGATCGCTTCTCACCGGTATTATCATTTCACGGTACCGCTTCTTTTCGTCATAGGCTGACTCGTTATCGCTACCCACCAATCGAGCTTCCTATTTACAACATCCTAATACTAACACGCTTTATGAGAAATAAGATGTTGACGATTCCCGCTTCAATCCTCTTAAAACATTCATACCATTCTCTCTTCATTATCCACCAAGTGGGACGCAGAACCGGATAACTCCGCAAATTTTTGCCCTCGTATCATTACCTGGCCATATTGTTTTGCTCCAATTTGATAAACTCCACCTCCTTCATGTGACGTAATACTTTTGGGAAAGTATTTGTCGTTGAAAAGCTCTTGAACTTCTCCCAAGACATCTTCAAAGACGGGCAGTTGAGTATGTTTTACTTGATTCCCACCAGAATCATTCACAGAATATAAAGGCAAAAAAGGGAACCTTTCTTCTCTAACATCCCAAGATATCAAATATCTTGGTGATTTATTTTATCCATGCTTCCGCCCATAAGTGATTTTGGCCTCCTTAACTCCCGGTGGTCCAGCCTCCTTGAACTGCTTAATAAGGATCGCTCGAGAGTTTCAAAGGTTTCCACCTATATTTTAGACAGAGCCGCTCTTGCTCGCTATTGCATAAATTGCATAAAGCCTCCGAACAACCCATCATTCATCATTTCGTCGTTGTTATTGTTTCAGTATGAGGATTGTCGCCTTCCGATGACATTCTCCTTATTATCGATATGTGGAGACTCAACTGCCTCAGGCTCCATTGCTATTCTCAACATTTTGGATGTCATTTTCAGACATCGCCACAAAACAAAGGTTAATTGACATGTAACATAATATTCTAAACTCCCGACCAACCAATTTAAATACAAAATAAATTTAAGTAGGTCCTACTAGCTGTAAGGAATTTCCCTCTCCCTCCTAGTTCTAGTCTCACATCTTAGCCAGCAGGATCATATCCCCAAGCTTTGATATTAACCGTGATTTAACCCCAAAATTAGGTATACATCACCCATCTTGGTCGCCAAATACATGGTACAAAATTCAAATACAACTTAATTATACAACAAATGTAGTAATAATACTTATTAAAACATATGTCGTGAGTTTGAATACAAATATTGTCATCTAGAGAGTATACAAACTCAATGGAGTCCTCATTATAATTATTATCACACTATTTCACGTAATAGTGAGGACTACTAATGCACCATCTAGGACCATCACTCCGCTCCTCGATTAGTCCCACCACGCTTCTCATTTCCTCAAGAGAACAAAGGAAAGAAAAGGGTGAGCTCAATTAGCCCAAG